>PVJC01031908.1:0-20266 GCA_004026665.1 Murina feae | reverse complement strand
CTGCCGCAATGGAAAGGGCTGTTTACTCAGGTCCGTGAGTGGCGGCCGCCATGTTGGCTGGGCTAATTTGCATACAGCCGCTCTGATTGGCTGGTGGGCATGGCTTACCCTGTCTCGGAGAAACGGTTAATTTTAATATTTCGCTTTTATTAGTTTAGATAGTTGTGCACGGCCACAATTCCGGTATTCACCTATGCCACCATCTTGGTTTCTCTGCTGAAGTCATTTTCAAGGTCCACCATTTCTCACTTCTTTTCAGTTGAGTCAAGTTTTTAAACTTTCTAAATCTCTGTTTTCTAGCTAAGGAAAGGATTCTATTGAATCTAACTACTAACTTTAGGACTTCTTTGAGCATCAAATGAGATGAGGCATGGGAAAATGCTTCACACACATTTGGATAAAGTGTAAAATATTTCACCTGGCTATACAGCAAGTCATGTTCCTGAGCTGAAGAAACTCCAAGGAGGCTAGTCGCTAGGGAGAAGAAGCTGGGCATTGCTACATGATGTCATTACCTGGCGCCCACAGCAATTGTTCCCTGGCTGGGCTGGGCTTGGCTGTGGGCCACATTTTGCACCATAGGGTCTCAGCAGCATTAGCTGTGATTTTGTTGGCTGTTCAGTCCAGGATGGTGGAGGGTCCTATGTCCCATTTGGGGGAAGCCAAGTGTTGCTTTTTCAGTGTCATGTAAACAGTTCTGTTTCTTTCTAAATGGCCAGTGCTTGCCACAGCAGCTCCTGCTTTGAGAATCTGCTCACTGGTGTTCAGTGTGTGTCATAGTGACCATTCAGATGGTCAGAGGGACACTTAGCATATTAGCTATATATATACACTCTAATAAAAGAGTGATATTGAAATTGACCATTGCTCCAGGATGCCTAAGTCACGCCAGCCAGCCAAGCCATGCCCACAGCCAATCAGAGTGGCTGTATGCAAATTAACCCAGCCAAGATGAAGGCCAACCATCACGGAATTAGATCAAACGTGAGGTTTCTGTTTTACCAGGAGTAAACTGTCTGCCTAGGCCAGCTGGGCCTCTCTCTGCTCAAGGCAACGTAGTTGCAATTATAGAAGCCATGGAGCTGAAGCCAACAGAAGGCTTTGTTACCTGCTTAAGCCTCAGCTTAAAGCAACAGTGTTTCAATTATAGAAGATAAATAAACCCCAGAAACCTGATTCCAGCCAGCCTCACTGGGCCGTTGGATCAGTGGCAGCTGTGGGAAGCCTGAAAGCCTGAAAATGACCCTCAGATCCTCACCCAGGCTGGCTAGATACTCCAGTAGTTACTCAAACCCTGAAGGGACTGTGAGAATCCTGAAAACGGCCCTCAGCCTGTCACCCAGGCTGCTCAGGCACCCCAGTAGGGACTCAAAACCTGAAGGGTCTGTGGGCAGCCAGAAAATGGCCCTCAGCCCGTCACCCAGGCTGGCCACACCCCAATGGGGTGTCCCCACTAGGGGGCTTGGCCAGCCTGCGAACAGCCATCAGTTCCTCACCCAGGCTGTGCAGGTATGCCAGGAGATGGACATCCCCTGAGTGGTCCCAGACTGCTAGAGGCCACAGGTCAGGCTGAGGGACCTCCTGAGTGCACAAATTTTTATACAAAAATAAAAAAAATACTCCTAGTGTGTGTGTGTGTGTGTATATACTGGGCCCCTAGTGTGTGTGTATGTGTACACTGGGTCCCTAGTGTGTGTGTGGATATATATAGTTGTGGCCTGGTGCATGAAATTTGTGCACAGAGGGAGTGGTTCCTTCAGCCCAGCCTGCACCTCTCCAAACAGAGACTCCTTCGGGTGTGTCTGAGTGCTGATTTAGGACCAATATCACAAGGATCAGGCCTAAACTGGCAGTCGGACATAACTCCCTCCATCTAGGACTGCTGGCTCCTAACTGCTCACCTGCCTGCCTGCCTGACCACCCCTAACTGCCTCTGTCTGCCTACCTGATTGCCCCTAACCCCTCTGCTTTCCTGCCTGATCACCCCTAACTGCCTGCTCCTGCTGGCCTTATCTTTCCCCCAACTTCCCTCCTCTGAAGGTCAGTTTGGCTCTAATTGGTTGGTTTCTGTGCCAGTCAGCATAAAAAGCTGACCTGCAAACAGCCATCTCACAGCTCACCCAGATTTGGTTCTGATTGGTAGGTTTTTATGCCAGTCAGTGTCTCTGGGCCTATCTCTAGGTCTGTTCAGGGAGGCAGCTTTGTGGAGTCTCAGAGAAAAACAGGCACTGTTGCTGGTGAAGCTGAGAGAGAAAGAGAAAGGCAATGACTGATCAACAGCTGCCACACAGGATGCGGATCGTACCTGTTCTCTCTCTGGGCCTGATCCAGAGTTCTCTTGGCAGTCAGTGCTGGGTCACCACAGCAACCCAGCACTGACTACAGGACTGACTTCTGGTGTTCTGTCAAGCCTTTGGTCAGTCATTATGGATCCTGGGTTTTTAAATATTAGGACTAGGGGCCTGGTGCATGAAATTCAAAAACTCAGGGGCGGGGTTCCTCAGATGAGCCTGCCCTCAATCACATATGGGGAGCCCTTAGGGGGTGTCCTACTGACGGCTTAGGCCTGCTCCCTTCTCCCCTTGGGGAGTGAGCCTAAGTTGCAGTCTGGCCTTCCTTTGTGGGACACGACTAGGCTAATCAAGGGAAGCCACCAGCCCCATTACCCCACTGCTGCAGCTACTGCCAGTCACCACAGCCACTAAGGTGTTTTCATCAACATGGACTCCAGTCCCTTCACCAGGCCCCTACAATCCATGGCTTTGCCCCTGCCCAGGCCTGAGGCCTCTGGCTCAGGCCTTATCCCTGGGTAGGGCACCCTCATACCCATCTGATCACAGGCTCTACCCCTTCCCCCTCCAATCACCAGTCTCTAGCAGAGGCCTCTGGCCTGGGCAGGGGACCCCCTAGCCCTATCTGATCACCTGTTATGCCCCTCAGGCCCCCCACCTCCTGCTCGACCTGTCTGGAAAACAGGCCTGACCACTTCAGTGGCAGGGCTGAGCCAGACTGGATGCCACCATCTTGTGGCTATGGGGGTGGCCATCTTTGTGACCAAGTGACACCTAATTTGCATATTGCTCTTTTATTAGATAGTATTAGTTTCAAGTGTAGAGAATAGTAGTTGGGCAATCATATACCCCCTTCCCTCTCTGGTACTTCCAGTACCCACTTGGCATTATACATATACTGAGTGGCCAGATTATTATGACCACCCCATCAGTACTTCATTGGGCCACGTGTTGCCTTCAATACTGAGGCGATTCTTCTTGACATTGATTCCACAAAATGTTGAAAGGTGATGTGAGGAATCTGACACCATGCCTGATGAATAGCACTGTCCAGTTCTGTGAGATTTGATGGTTGTGGAATCAGCTGTCTGATGGCTCTTTTAACTCCATCCCACAAATGCTTAATTTGATTGAGATGTGATTGTGGGGGCCACCTAAGCAAGGTAAAGTCTCTCTCATGTTCTAGAAACCACTGCTGCACAATACGAGCACCGTGGCATGGCTCACTGTCTTGTTGGAAGAAGCCATCTCCATTGGGATGCACCATCAACATGATAGGATGAACTTGATCAGCAACGATACTTAGGTATGTTGTGCTATTCAGACGTTGTTCCACACAAATTAAAGGCCCAAATCATGCCAGGAAAACATGCCCCAAACCATAACACTACCCTTACCAGCTTGAACGGTTGTACTCATGCATTTGGGGTGTGTGCTTTCACGCTGTTTCTGCCAAATTCTCACTCTGCCATCTGCATGATGCAACTAGAAACGTGATTCATTGGACCACATGACTTTTTTCCAAAGCTCAACTGTACAATCCTTCTGTTCCTGTGTGAATTGGAGACATTTTATCTTGGTAACTGCAGACAGCAAAGGTGTTAGAAGAGGCCTTTGTTCCATATCCCATACAATGTAGTGTATGGCTAGTTTGCCTACAAATGTCAGGTGGTCATCATATTCTGGCTACTCATGTTCAAATATATCCCACATTCAAAGGCTGTGAAATTGCATTGTTTACCCATATCTGTAGGAAAATAATCCCTTCTACTTTCATGGTACACAACCTGCTTCCCTATTTATAATGGTGTGGCGCTCTAGCAACTTCAGCATGAATTAGAGCTAATTTGCCTACAAACATCAGGTGGTCATAATGATCTGGCCACTCAGTGCAGTTATTACAATGTTATTGACTATATTCCCTATGCTGCATTTTATATCCCCATGACTATTTTGTAACTATCAATCTGTACTTCTTAGTGCTTTCACGTATTTCACCCATCCCCACAACCCTCATCCCATCTGACCTCCATCAGTCTGTCCTCTGTGTCTATTTTGTTGGTTTCTTTATTTTAAAGTAAGGTAACTTTCCTTGCACCTGTCATATTAGTTTTATTTCATCACCTTGAACATGTTAAACATCCTTGTTATTTTCCCCCATGGGGCCTTTGTAAGTCCTCTAATTAGAGTGGCTGTTGTTACCAGCTTCATGTCATTCAAATCTAGTCACTATCTCAGAAAGGCTTTTTCCTCTTCTTATTCATAGTAATTTTTAAAAAATATATTTTTATTGATTTCAGAGAGGTAGGAGAGGGATAGAGAGATAGAAATATCAGTGATGAGAGAGAATCGTCAATTTGCCACCTCTTGCACACCCCCATTGGGGATCCAGCCCACAACCTGGGTATGTGCCCTGATCAAACCCCAACTTCCTGGTTGAGCCACACTGGCTGGACTCATAGTAATCTTATAACATTTCTGCATAGGCATTTTCAGTGATTTTTTTTATGTGTTTTTCTTTAGTTTTCCATGTCAGCTGCACTTGCCAGTCATGAGTCAAGCTTCTGGCTGAGTGGCACTCCCCCTGTGGGAGCACACTGACCACCAGGGGGCAGCTTCTGCATTGAGCATCTGCCCCCTTGTGGTCAGTGCACATTATAATGACCTGTCATTTCAGTTGTTCCACCATAATGATCACTTAGGCTTTTATATGCATAGCTATTTCACAGAGTGCTTTCATTTATCGCATTCATTGCTAACAACATGTAAACCATGATAGTGAATTAATTATTTGTTCTTTTTATCCCAGTGAATTTCGTATGATTATAAAATATTAATCTGATTTTGTTCAAGTACATTATGATGTTCCACAGAATTATCTTTTATATTATATTCTCTGTTATCTGTGTACTTGTATTAGAATTATTTTTAGAATATGAGTTGTGAATTATTGCTGTTTCATGCATCAAACAATCATATCTCTGTCACACTGAAGATGTAAATATAAATTCTTATCATGAAATACATTAAAAAGTGATTCCTATCAATACTTAAAGATTGAAATTGCATTTGAATTAATATGAATCCTTTTCTAGCATTGAAGAACACAAGCACTCCTATTTGACTTAGTTTTGTGGTGACAAAAAGAAAAGGCATAATAATTGATAGAAGTTATTTTTCTAGCTGTCATTTTGACATACTTATATTAATATACTAATAATGTTTGACATAGCCCAATGATAATGCATGCATTTGCATCATTCTAAAATAATAGAATCATTCATTAGATTTGAAGTTTCAAACTCTTTAAATTACTATGCTAGATCACAGTATATTATAGAACCCTACTATAGTATATCATGAATGCTGCTTTTCTGTGAAACTTTGCCAAAAGCTCAGAAAAAGAGTTGCTCTTATTACTCTTCTAGGGGCCCAGTGCACAAAAATTTGTGCACTCTGGATGTCCCTCAGCCCGGCCTGTGCCCTCTCACATTCTGGGACCCCTCAAGGGATATCCACCTGCTGGCATGCCTGACCAGCCTGGGTGAGCAGCTGATGGCTGTTTGCAAGCTGGCCAAACCCCCCAGTGTGGACCCTCACCCCACTGGGGTGTGGCCAGCCTGGGTGAGGAGTTGAAGGCAATTTTCAGGCTTCCCACAGTCCCTTCAGGTTTTGGGTCCCTACTGGGGTTCCTGGGCAGCCTGGGTGAGGAGTTGAGGGGCATTTTCAGGTTGCCCACTGTTCCTTCAGGGTTTGGGTTCCTACTGGGGTGCCTGGGCACCCTAGGTGCGGGGCTGAGGGCCGTTTTCAGGCTTTCAGGCTGCCCACAGCTCCCATTGATCCATCATCCCAGCAAGGCTGGCTGGAAGCAGATTTCTGGGGTTTATTTATCTTCTATAATTGCAACTGTTGCTTTAAGCCAAGGCCTAGGCAGGTAATGAAGCCTCCTGTTGGCTTCAGCTCCATGGCTTTTATAATTGCAACTATGTTGCCGTGAGTAGAGAGAGGCCCAGCTGGCCTAGGCAGACAGTTTACTCCTGGTGCAAAGAAAGCCTGCTGTTTACTCTAGCTCCATGACTGCCGGCCTCTATCTTAGCTCGGTTAATTTGCATACAGCCGCTCTAATTGGCTGGTGGGTGTGTCCTGAAGAAATGGTCAATTTCAATATTACTCTTTTATTAGATAAGATTCCCAGGACATGGATCATGTTTGGATCATGTCCTATAACCAAGTGAGGACAAAGAAGTTAAAAACAACTGTTCTATGGCTCATTTATCTCTCATTACTAAGGCTTCAGGGATTCAGGGCTACATGTGCTATCCTATTATTTAATGTACAAAGTAAAAAATTTTATGATCTAATTATTCCTGGTATTCTGGCACAAAGATAATTCTTTGAAAACAAGTCTTTGGGAGTTTTCTTCACCATCCTAGATAGTCTCTCTACCTTTTCCTTGTGTCTTAATTGCTTGTCTTTTAAAATAGTAAGTAAAACTTGATATTGAGTAAGATCTCTGATCCATGTGAGTTTGGTTTTATATTACTCTTCATTGTGTTAGCTCACCCAGTTTCAGGCCCTGGGAAGTTGGCAGGACTCCAGATGAATCAAGTTATGATACAGTAGCAGTCATAATCTCAAGACTGACTGGTCTATTCCAAGGGGAAAGAAAGGTAAATACATTAGATCATCTCACAATAGGCTTTCTTTCTTGCCTTCTACTTTCTTCCTTTGCCCACTTATTTTTATTTCTAACTCCCCACAGGCTTAGTGGTAGATAGGAAGTTAGACCAGTACTGATGGAGTGGGGCCTGCCCTGGGGTCAGGCCAACATTGCCACTCTATGGGCAGCCCAGCAACCAGCAGGCCTCTAATGGCAGGTTCAGAACCAACCCATTCTGTAACAAGTGACCTTACTAGGATCCTGGACTAATTATGATGAAATTTGCATTGCAGTTTTGACCTCCCACCCTCTATATGTGTTTTTCGGTATGCATTATGGGTAAGGACATGGACAGAAGAAATATAGCTATGTAACATTTTCTGTCAATCATTCCTGAATGGAAATGAAAGTTCCACCCATAAAACCCTTAATTTAAATCATATAACACAGGAGATCTAGGCTATTGTCTTTTTTAAATGGCCTGCTCCTCATTGGAGTGTATCTTCAATACATCCCACTTTGCTTTATTTTCATTTTCGTTGACCTAAAAATTGTTTCTCCAACTACAAGAAGAACCGAGGTCCCAGCAAGTAACCCCAAATGTTAACAGTTACAACTTGTGCGTAACCTTCCATCTGAGCATTTTACAAACACACACATAAACACACAGAGCAAATATGTTGCTTTGTTTATGTAATTGGATCACAATCTATATTGTGCACTTATGATTTAATCTATAATTAATTTAAGATAAGTTAATACCAATGTATAAGAGATCTCTCTCTCTCTCTCTTTACCATTATCTCTTGCACTTTCTCACTATCAATTACCCTTCACATATTGTTGGTGTGCATTGTATTCCATAGAAAACTGTAATACTGAAATATATTTTATTTAATAATGCTTAAGTTATTGGAATTTAAGGTATTGACAGTTTACCTGAATAATAAAAAAATGCTACAATGAACATTATTGTGAATATAAACACCTGTTCTATAACCCAAGATATTAACAGAATGGTAATTTTCCCAGTTATGCAAAAGTTTGATATCTACTTTGTTATAAATTTCTTCTCCTTGACTCCTACACTATTCTGATACTTTATATCATTAGTAGTTAAACTTATTTTTTTTTAGGTCATGTATTTTCCACTTGTGTATTGAGATTTTAATTTTACTTGTTGACTTGTAAGATACAAATCCATTCCTTGATTTTTATGTATTAAATTTGTCCGTCATCAACAGTTGCATACTTAGGCATAAGATGTGTTTTCTAATTTAATTTTTTTTCTTTATTGTTGAAAGTATCATGAAATTCCCCTCCCCCCCCCATTGACCCCCTTCAGCCTGCAACCAACCCTTCAAGTCATCAGCACACTATTTTCTGTGTCCATGGGTTATGCATATATATCCATACTAGAGGCCCAGTGCATGAGATTCATGCACTCAGGGGTCTCTCAGCCTGGCCTGCATCCTCTCGCAGTCCAGGAGCCCTCACTTCTTACCGCCCACCTTACCGCTACACTCCCTGCTCCTTACCACTACTGCAGAGACAGGAGAGGCTCCTTCCACTGCCACTGTGCTTGGCCAGCTGTGAACCCAGCTTCTGGTTGAGCAGCAGTGAGTGTCTGCCCCCTAGTGGTCAGTGCATGTTATACCAACCAGTCATTCCACTGTTTGGTTGATTTGCATAGTAACCTTTTATTATATACTAGAGGCCCGGTGCACAAAAATTTGTGTACTCCGGGGGGTGGGGGGAGTGTACCTCAGCCTGGCCTGTGCCCTCTCGCAATCTGGGACCCCTCCGGAGATGTCTACCTGCTGCCTTAGGCCCACTCCCCAGGGAATCAGGCCTAAACTGGCAGTCAGAGATCCCTCTGAAAGCTCAAGGGCCCTCGACGGATGTCCATTTGGTAGTAGAGAGCAGGCCTAAGCTGCAGTAGGACATCCTTAGCACTGCTGAAGAGGCAGGAGAGGCTCCCACCACCACCACTATACTGGCAGCCATCAGCCTGGCTTGTGGGGCTGAGCAGAGCTCCCACTGTGGGACTGCACTGACCACCAGGGGCAGCTCCTACATTGAGCATCTGCCCCCTGGTGGTCAGTGTGTGTCATAGTGACCAATCATTCCCAGTCGGTCTGCTGTTAGGGTCAATTTGCATATTACCCTTTTATTATATAGGATAGAGGCCTCGTGCATGGGTGGGGGCTGGCAGGTTTGCCCTGAAGGGTGTCCCAGATCAGGGTGAGGTTCCCGCTGGGGTGCCTGGCCAGCCTGGATGAGGGGCTGAGGGCTGTTTTTCAGACTGGCCATAGCCCCTTCAGGGAGGGGGGTCCTGCTGGGGTACCTGGTCAGCCTGGGTGAGTGGCTGATGACTGTTTGCAGGGAGTCTGGCTAGAAGCAGATATCTGGGATTTATTTTTCTTCTATAATTGAAACTTTGTTGTTTAACTGGAGCCCAGGTCGAGTTGTCCCTGACAACCCAGGCTCCCAGCACTGCCTTTAGCCCAAGCCTGCTAAAAGCAGGTATTTAGGGTTTATTTATCTTCTATAATTGAAACTTTTTTGCCTTGAGCAGAGGCTACAGCCTGCCAAGGCAGGTGGGAACCTTAGCTTCCTCCATCTCTGAGGCAAGCCTCCTGCTTGTTCCAGCTCCATGGCTTCTGGTCATCATCTTGACTTACTTAATTTGCATATTGTCACTCTTAATTTGCATTTAGTCACTCTGATTGGCTCCTGGGCTTGGTGATTGGCTGATAGCCATGGGTTAGGTGTAGTGGAGTGACACCAATTTGCATATTACTCTTTAATTAGATTAGGTTACCAGTGGCATACAGGGAGCTTAATCAATGAGCAGTAAGAAAAGGTGTTTCCTCTGTAGTTCACTCTTATCACCAGCTGCACCCCTGCCCCTCCAATCCCAGCTCCCCCTGCCCAGGCCTGTAACCTCTGGCCAAGGATGCAGGCCTGGGAAGGGGACCCCCAGACCCCTGCAATCGCAGGCTCCACCCCTGCTCCTTTGATCGCTGGCTCTGTGGAGCCCAGGGCCATGCAATCTTCGGCCTTGCCCCTGCTCCCTCTCATTGCTTGTTCTGCCCCTTGGGCCCCCCACCTTCCCCGCCACCTCCCTTGCTAACAGGCCTGACCATTTCAATGGCAGGGCTGAGCCGGACTGGGTGCCGCCATCTTGTTGCTATGGGGGTGGCCATCTTTGTGATGGAGTGATACCTAATTTGCATATTACTCTTTTATTAGATAGGATGTGGCTGTGGGCACCACTATATTGGGGCCAGGGGGGTGGCCATCTTTGTGATAGAGTGATGCCTAATTTGCATATTACACTTTTGTTAGATAGGACTAGAGGCCTGGTGAGCGAAATTTGTGCGTGTGTGTGTGTGTCACCCCCAACTGCTCCCCTCTGCTTGCCTGGTTGCTCCTATCTGCCAACCCCCACTGGCCTGGTTTCCCCCAACTGCCCCCCTGATGGCCTGGTAACCCCAACTACTCCCCCTGCCAGCCTGGTCACCCCTCATGCCCCCCATGCCAGCCTAGTCAACCCATGGAGCCTGCTGTTCAGTCATTTGGTCATCCCTCACTAATGTTACACCCCTGGCGTTCTGGTCATAGGCAGCCATCTTGTAAGGGCATGAGGGTTAATTTGCATATTACATGTTTATTATATAGGATATTTAGGAAGTTTAATTTTTTTAAATTTAAAATGTTAATTGTTTTTATAAATGATGTATTTATTCCATTTTATTTTATAAATGATTTTTTTCTGGTATGTATTAAATATATCATCATTTTATATATTTACCTTGCAGTGATTACTTTCTTGATTATTTTTATTCTTAATGCATCACACTTTGATTAAACACATATATTAATTTGATTATCACCTCTCAAAAACAGTATCTTTTAGCCCTCGTTGGTTTGGCTCAGTGGATAGAGCATTGGCCTGCAAACTGAAAGGTCCTGGATTCAATTCTGGTCAAGATCATGTACCTAGGTTGCAGGTAAGGTCCTGGCTCTGGTCAGGATGCATGTGGGAGGCAACCAATTTATGTGTTTTTCTCACATTGGTGTTTCTCTCTGTCTCTCCTCCTCCCTTATACTCTTTCTAAAAAACAATGTAAAAATCCTCTGGTGAGGGTTAACAACAAAAACAAAACAAACTAAAACAATATTTTGTTGAAACATGCTTTTGCTGATTGGAATTTTACACTGAAGGAACATCTTGAAAGTTTGGTAATGTGCTTACCTAATCTATAGCTGTAATTAAGCTAGTTATGGATGATTGATATCATCGGCATTTTAAAAAATTATTTTAATTCATTTCAGGGAAAGGGGTATCATTATTATTATTATCAAAACAAGTAAATAAATTGAGCTTAGAAATTGCAGCTGGATTATGACCTCCAGTGAGTAAATAACAGAATCAGATAATTTTAGTTCAAGTTTTCTATTCTACTTGACTACAGTAGTCTGCCTCCAAACTGCTATCCTAAAACTATGTCTCCAAAAACACTCCCAGCATTCTAGATATGGTCATATCCATGATTCAAGTCTGTATCACACTCCCAATTTCCAATATTTCATCATAGTTATCTTTTCATAATAACTATGACGTCCAACTTCCCTGCTTTTGTCTAAAGTGAGATCATTTCCCTAGGCATTGAAGATGAGGCAAAGAATAGGGTCATTGGTTGTCTTCCACCCCCATGTTCATAAAATGTAGAGATATATTTTGGAGAAAAATATATTAAATATATTCTGTTAGCATTGTTGGTACACTAATATTAAAATCAATATAATTTGTTTAAACTTGACCAAGGTAAGTTATTTTAATTTAACCAACCTATAGAGTCCCAGAATGTGCAAGACCTTGTGCTAAGAAGTACAGAAATATAAAGATAGTTATAAAGTCTTCCTTGTCTTTTGAAAGCTTATCATCATGCTGAGAATGGGTGTAAGTACAAAAGGGAATAATATAGAAACTAAGAGAGATACAATATAAAAAAAGACAAGGAGATCTCAATTGTAGCATTTGGGTGGGGGTGGAGAATGGAAGTCAGCAATTAATTATTAAAAATTCATTAATGTTGCTTATAAATTTTACTAAAGGCAAAGGCTAAAAATTCTAGTGTTACCAGATAGCTACCTTTCCTATAAACAGGGGCACAATCCACTACTTAAAGATGTGTAATATAGGATTTCACAGAACCAGACACTGGGAGACTGAGACAAAGATCAGAGTACAAGCAATTTATTTTGGATGTAAACCCAGGCACTGATGGAGGATGAGCAAGTGTGATGGGGAGGAGAGGAAAGTCTCAAAAGAATACACCATCAAGCAAATGGCCAGTATAAGAAAATAAAGCATATTTTCAAAATATGGGGAAATAGAATAGATTACACTTTGAGTTATTCTCCAAGACAAGGAAACTAGGATGTCTATCAACCAAATTCATGTCTGCCATTTGTTGAGAGCTGCTTCTAGGAAAGTTAACTCTGGTAATTCCTGGTTGGTCTGCACAGGCTGAGCAAGCTGAAGAAGGCTTACCAACTGTTCTACCCCTTTTAGTAGTAATAGGTCAAATGCAATACCTTTTTCTTTACATTACAGAGGATAGTTCCATATAAGACATTCCAAATGACTCATAAATTACACCCATGTAATGAATGCCTGAATATTTGTTTTTGTCACTCTCTAATGTCCATATGTCTAATCATGGTCAAGGGCATGTACCTAGGTTGCAGGTTAGATCCTGCCTCTGGTCAGGGTGTGTGTGGGAGGCAACCAATTGATGTGTTAAGCTAGAGGATATACAAAACTCCCTGTTTTTTTTGTTTTTGTTTTTCAATCTTCTCAACACAATGGCATTAAAATAATGACCTAGGGTGAATTCTTCAGAATCTCAGACAATAAAATTTATTCACACTACTTTATGACAGGAAGCAGGAGATAATACAGACTTTGAAAAACTGTGTGTAATACTGACTATTCAAGTACATGGTAATCTGCTTCACATGTTCATGTCTGATGAATATTAAAGAGTTCATATTTTCTGAATTGATAATATCACAGTAAAAGTCAGTGGTTAAGAACTACCAATAGAGATAAATGTAAATTAAAAACACATGAGATATCACCTCACATCTGGATGGCTATCATCAATAAATCAACAAACAACAAGTATTGATGAAGATGGTGGGATTGCAGTTGGTGCAGTCGCTGTGAAAACTGTAACCATAGGAACCAACAATTCCACATCTGGATATTTATCCAAAGAAATACAAAACAATAACTCAAAAAAATACATGCATTCCTGTTTATTGCAGCGTTAAAAACAATAGCCAAGATATGAAAACAACCTAAGCATCCATGAATAGATGACTGGATAAAGAAGATGTGGTACATATATATAATGGAAAATATCTCAGTTATAAAAATAATTAAATATTACTATTTTTGACAACATGGATGGACCTCGAGGGTATTATACTGAGTTAAATATGTCAGACAGAGAAAGAGAAGTACAATATGATTATATATGGGATATAATAAACAAGCAAACAACAGAAAGAGATTCATAGAGAATGGACTAATGGTTGGCATATGGGTTGGATTTGGGGGAATGGGTAAAAAAAGGGGAAGAGATTAAGAAGTACAAATTGGTAGTTACACAGCACTCATGGGGATATAGAGTACAACATAGAGAATATATTCAACTAGGGACCCAGTGCACAAAAATTTGTGCACTTAGGAGGTCCCTCAGCCCGGCCTATGCCCTCTCCCAGACTGGGACCCTTTGGGGGATGTCCACCTGCTGGTGTGCCTGTCCAGCCTGGGTGAGGGTCTGATGACTGTTTGAAGGCTGACCAAGTCCCCGAGTGGGGAACCTCACCTCATGGGGCCAGCCTGGCTGAGGGCCGTTTTCAGGCTGTCCACAGCCCGGTCAGGGTTCAGGTTCCTACTGGGGTGCCTGGCCAGCCTGGATGAGGGGCTGGGTGAGGCAGCTGGGCACTGCCTCCAAGGTCCTGATTTCTGGCTCCACCTCCTCCACAGCTGGAGCACAGCAGGCCATGCTGGTCGCTGCCTCCTCCTCAGCCTGAGCCCAGCAGGCCATGATGGTCTCCTGCTCCTGGTCTGATCGCTGGCTCTGCCTCCTCCTCAGCCTGAGCCCAGGGAATCAGGCCTAAACTGGCAGTCAGACATCCCTCTGGCAGCTCAGGGGCCCTCGGGGGATGTCCACTTGGCAGTAGGGAGCAGGCCTAAGCTGCAGTTGGACATCCTTAGTGCTGCTGAGGAGGAAGGAGAGACTTCCACCACCACCACTATATTGGTGGTCAGTACGCCTCCACAGGATACCTCTGCTCAGTTACAAGCCAGGTTGATGGCTGCCAGCACAGTGGTGGTGGCAGGAGCCTCTTCTCCCTCCTCAGCAGCACTAAGGATGTCTGACTGCAGCTTAGGCCTGCTCCCCACTGGCATATGGACATTATCCAAGGACTCCTGGGCTGCCATAGGGATGTCTGACTGCCAGCTTAGGCCTGATCGCCCAGGGAATGGGCCTAAGCCTGCAGTTGGACATCCCCTGAGGGGTCCCAAACTGGGAGAGGGCACAGGCTGGGCTGAGGGACCCCCCAAGTGCATAAATTTTTATAAAAATTGTAATAAGTATGTATAGTGCAAGCTGGGTAGTAGACTTATTGGAAGTATCACTTCTTAAATTATATAGATGTCTAACCACTATCCTGTACATCTGAAACTATAATAATATCAAATGTTAAATTGTAATTGAAAAATAATAATAATCCTATATCATAAAAGGTTAATATGCAAATAGACTGAATGGCAGAACAACCAGAACAACTGAACAACTGGTAGCTATGATGTGCCCTGACCACCAGAGGGCATGTATGGAACATGGCGGGTGTTGGCCGCGGTGGGATGGTGGAGCAGGTGAGTGGGGGCGCCAGATCAAGGTAAGGATCTGGTTGCTGTCACTGGGGTGAGCCTCTGGTGGTTACTGAAAGTTCTTTGATTCCATGTGCCACAGTCCCACCCGGTGCTTGCATCTCAGGCTGGCGACATACCCGCTCACACCCGCTGCCAGCACTGGCCCTGCTTGCACCCACAGCTGGAGCCAGAGCGCCGCTCACACCTGCCGCCGGTACTGTTCCGATCACTCAGCGCCATCAGTGGGTGTGAGTGGGGCCAGCAGGAATGGTGGCAGTGGGAGCAGAGCTGCAGGCTGGCAGAGGACCAGGGGCCGCAGTGGGAGGGACAGGGCGGGGTGCAGAGGATAGGCTGGCTGAGACCCGCCCCTGTGTCTATTGCAACCTCATGGCCCACAGTTTCTTTCAAGGTACACAGATTTATGCACTGCACAAATAACAAATAACAATAAATTTATTATTATTATAGTAATAATAATAAATTTAAAACCTATAAAAAATAGAATGATATTCCCTTTCTCATTACTAGGTTTATGGTTTTGCCCTAGTAATTGGCATTTTCAATAGATTTTCAGGTGAATCTGCTGCTGCTGGTCTACTTTTTGAATTGTGTGAGTCAAAGAACAGAAGAAGTTGGGGAAATATTTGGAAGAAGAAAAGCAACTTTAACAGGCATCTGCCTCAGGTGAGTCCTTTTTTAAGAAAATATAATTTGATCACCTACAGTGAGAGGGAAGTAGCCTAGATGGTTCAGGGCCTGTGGGTATCCAGCATTCTTAAGAGAGTCACCAAAATGTCTGCATTCTGTGTTTTAGGCTCTCACTCCTTCTCTAATATAGTACTAACATTTTCCCCCAGAAGGTTTGCCATGATTGTGAAGTCTTCTAGTATTATAATCAGAAGTCATACCAAACTTTTAGCACACACTGCCCTCTAAACGATGAAGGTATCTTTAAATGCTGCCACAGAGGGCTTCAGGATTCCATTCCACAGTTCTATAATTTTCTATTAAATTGTTGGTAGCAGGTGGATCTGTGGTGATTTTCTTTTTCTCAGTGTTTCAATGGGAGGTAACAGCCATCTCTACAAACTCCATTTTAAATGGGGCAAATCATGAACTTCCCATTCTAATGTTTGTCTGGAAATAACATGCATCATTTATGCTCATGTTGTATATACCAAGGAAGTCAGGTTGCATATAACTTCAAGGGTCAGAGAAGTTCAACCGAAAAAGTGCCTGAGGAGATCTGAAAATATTTGGTAAAAGCACTAATAGCTGTGTTTCATGCTATATTTGGCTCACTGACCTTTCACACATGTGAGCAGGTGCGTGCTCAAGGACGCACACACACACACACACACACACACACAAACCAACCATCTCGGGGAAAGACTGTCTAATTCTTTATCATTTACTCAATTAAACTCAAAATGCTGGGTTTATTTGTTAGTAATATATGGCAATATTTTCATCGGAGGTTGAAGGCTCAAGAAAAACAGCATTTCACAAATGACATGATATTGTACACAGAAAATCCTAAAGACTCTACTAAAAAATTACTAGTTTTAATAAAGGATTTTGGCAATGTAGCAGGATACAAAATTGACACCCAGAAATTGTTGGAATTTCATACATCAATAATGAAGTCTCAGAAAGAGAAACTAAAAAAAAAAATCCCATTTACCATTGCAACAACAAAAAATAACATTTAAGAATAAACTTAATCAAGGAGGTAAAAGATTTGTAGTTGGAAAACTATAGAATGTTGAAAAAAGAGATAGAAGAATATATAAGCAAGTGGAAAAATAAACTCAAAATGAATAAAATATTTAAGTGTAAGTTGTGAAACCATAAAAATCCTTGAAGAAAACATAGGCAGCAAAATATCAGACATTGCGTGTAGCAATGCCTAGGGCAAGAGAAACAAAGGAAAAAGTGAACAAATGGGGCTACATCAAAATAAAAGCTCCTGCGTAGCAAAATAAATCAGCATCAAAATTAAAAGAGAAACTTCTGTATGTGAGAACATATTTGGCAATGATAAATCAGATAAGGGGTTAATATTCAAAATACATAAAGTACTCATACCAATCAATAAAAGGAGATAAACAACCCAATCAAAAGGAACAGAAGACCTAAAAAGACACTTCTCCAAAGAGGACATAGAAATGGCCAAGAGAGGTGGAAAAATGCTCAACATCACTAATCATCAGAGAGATACAAATTAAAACAACAATGAGGCACTACCTCACTCATACCAGAATAACTACCACCAATAAGTCAACAAGCAACAAGTGCTGGCTGGCGAGTATGTGGAGAAAAGGGAACCCTAGTACTCTGCTGGTGGGAATGCAGCCTGGTGCAGCCTCTATGGAAAACAGTGTGGACTTTCCTCAAAAAATTAAAAATGGAATTGCCATTTGGCCTAGTGACTTCACTTCTAAGAATATATCATTAAAAACATGAAATATCAACCAGAAAGAATATATACATCCCTATGCTCATAGCAGCATTATTTACAATAGCTAATATTTGGAAACAGCTCAAGTGTCCATCAGCTGATGAATGGATAAAAAAAAAAAACGTGGTTCATTTACACAATGGAATACTATCTAATCTAATAAAAGAGTAATATGCTAATTGCATCACTCCGCTACATCCCAACCCACCAGCCAGTCACAGCAACTATATGCAAATTAACCCAACCAAGATTGCGGCCAGCAGCCACAGAGCTAGAGAATACAGGAGGCTTCATTGCCCAGGCTATGGAGGAAGCTGCCTGCCTAGGCTGGCTGTGGCCTCTGCTCAAATCAACCAAGTTTCAATTATAGAAGCCATGGAGCTGGAGCAAGCAGGAGGCTTTGCAGCCCTGGTGATGGAGGAATCTGCCTGCCTAGGCAGGCTGTGGCCTCCACTCAAGGCAACAAAGTTTCAATTATAGAAGATAAATAAACCCCAGATACCTGCTTACAGCCAGCTTCACTGGGAGCTTGGGTGGCTGGGGCCTGTGGCCAGCCTGAAAACAGCATCAGCCCCTCACCCATTGTGGGCACACCCTCATGAGGTGAGAGTCCCTGCTGGGGGGCTTGGCCAGCCTAAAAACAGCCCTCAGCGCCTCACCCAGGCTGGCCAGGCACCCCAGCAGGGATCCCCACTCTGAAGGGACTGTGGCAAGCCTGCAAACAGCCATCAGCCACTCACCCAGGCTGGCCAGGCACCCCAACAGGACCTCATTTCTTGAAGGGAATGTGGCCATCCTGAAAATGGCCCTCACCACTCACCCAGGCTGGCCAAGCACCCCAGCATGGACCCCCTACCTTGAAGGGAGTGTGGCCAGTCTGAAAATAGCCCTCAGCCCCTCACCCAGTCTGGTCAGGGACCCCAGTGAGATCCCCACCCTGATTTGGGACACCTTTCAGGGCAAAGCAGTCAACCTCCACCAATGCACCAGGCCTCTATCCTAGATAATAAAATATGCAAATTGACCCTAACATAAGGTGACCAGATTTAAAGCGGTACACCATTGACTGGGGGGAGTGGTTCTTATTTTTCTTTTTTTTATTATTATTTAAAATATTACAAAGAGTAATTGGGGCTTTTTTAAAATGCCGCGGGACGTGGGACAAACTGTTAAAAATCAGGACTGTCCCTCAAAAGCAGGACATCTGGTCACCTTACACAGCAGAACGAATGGGAATGACTAGTCACTATGACACACACTGACCACCAGGGGCAAACACTCAATGCAGGAGCTGCCCCTGCTGGTCAGTGCACTCCCATGGGGGGAGCTCTGCTCAACCACAAGCCAGGCTGATGGCTGCCAGTATAGCACTAAGGATGTCCAACTGCAGCTTAGGCCTGCTCCCTGCTGGCAAGTGCACATACCCCGAGGGCTTCCATACTGAGAGAAGTCATAGGCCGGACTGAGGGACCCCCCAAGCGCACAAATTTTTGTGCACCGGGCCTCTAGTGCAGCTATAAAAAGGAAGGATCTCTTACTCTTTGAGACACCACAGAGGGACCTAGAGAGTATTATGTTAAGTGAAATAAGCCAGTCAGAGAAGGACAAGTATCACATGATCTCACTTATATGTTAAATCTAATAAACAAAATAAACTGACACACACAGTAGATTCAGAATCATGAAAACATGGAACAGATTGATGAATCTCAGAAAGAAGGGGAGTAGAGAGAAAAGATCAACCAAAGATTGTATATATATATATATATATATATATATATATATATATCCCATGGACACAGGAATGAAGGTCTGGGGAGAAGGTGGGAATGGAGAGGAGGGGAGGTCAATGGGATGGGTGAAGAAGGACATCTATAATACTTTAAACAATAAATTTTTAAAAAGGCATTTCAAATAATAGTGTATTTTATACCATTCATATACAAATGTCCTGCTTACACATCTCAAAATAATTATAATCAATTCTGAATAACTATCTCAGTGACTGGTAGGCCACTACATTATAGATATTTGAATTTAGTGTTTCCTGGAAATTCTATTCTCAGAACTCTTTATATAAAACCAAAGAAATAACCCCAGTCCTTTCTAGAGACCCCCTTATCTTCCCAATGTTGTTTGAGGGGAAGAATGATTTTGTCAGTCCCTGTCCTGGTCTCCATGAGAGGAGCCCTTTCTACTTTATAGGTATTTGATCTTCATGGAATGCAGTATTCAGGCCACCAACTTTCCTGTCATTTTTGTCTTTAGGACACACCTGTAAGCTTTGTTTTTTAGATACACTGTAATTCAGACTTCATGCTGTTTTACTTCATGACAGAGGTTTAAATTTAGTTAGATAATGATTTAATGACTTTTTCATCAAACCATGTTTGCTATATATGTTTCACTTGTATACCATGAAAATTCTTGAAATATTTTATGGTTTACTCCCATAGCTACAGAAAAATATAGGAATAAGTAAAATGTTTCTTCATGAACCTCTACATTTTATAGGAAGCTTTACTATTTCTTTATGAAGGTTTTATGTTTTTGTTGCAAAAGCAACCAGCCAGCAAAAGTCACTTTTGGAATCATTCACTTAAATGTCAGTGCATATACTGCAACACAGCAATGCTAACAGATGTTGGGCTCTGCATCTAAGAAGCTAAACCATTAGTCCAAACTACAAATTGTAACATTCAGTCATAATGTATGAGAAAGATTTACAATGCAACAAAATAGCAAACACTATGTAACCCAACAATTAATCCCTATGAATTTACTGAAAAGAAAGGAAAATATATATCTACATGAGGACTTGTACATGAATGTTCATAACAACTTTATGTATAATAGTCTGAAACTGTAAAAACCATGAGCAGCTAAATAGA
>PVJC01031907.1:0-20262 GCA_004026665.1 Murina feae | reverse complement strand
AGCTGCTCTTTCCTTCAGCTCCGGAGGATTCTATGATTGTTACAATGTTTCAAAAAGCTGTGTTTTGCTAGAGGCAGTTTAATCGGAGCTGAGCTGAAGGGCGCAGCTTCACTTTCGCTCCTGCCGCAATGGAAAGGGCTGTTTACTCAGGTCCGTGAGTGGCGGCCGCCATGTTGGCTGGGCTAATTTGCATACAGCCACTCTGATTGGCTGGTGGGCGTGGCTTACCCTGTCTCAGAGAAACGGTTAATTTTAATATTTTGCTTTTATTAGTTTAGATATCTATATATCTATATATCTATATATATGCTTAATATGATAAGTGTCCAACAGTGATTGACTGACTGGTTGCTATGATGTGCACTGACCACCAGGGGGAAGATGCTCCGGCCAGTAGGTTAGATTGCTGCTGGGATCTGGCCTATCGGGACTGGGCAAGAGACGGTCCGGGAGCCCTCTTGCGGTCCCTCCCCAACCACTGGCTGGGTTGGCCCCAATTGCTGGCCATGTGAAGGCACCCTGCCAGTGCATGAATTTTGTGCACTGGGTATCTAGTCAATTATAAGATGAAAAATTCTCCTTACAGCAGTGTACTTCTTTCTGCTTTTTTATTTTATCCTATTTTACTTTTACAGTCTATAAACCACATAGTTACCATTTTTGCTTTAGATACAGATTATATTTGGAGTGATTTAAAAGTCCCTGTGTCTATTGCTCCCTAGGTTTCTATACTCTAGTAATCATTTCCATTCAACCTTGCACACATCACTAAAAATTTACCTATATTCTTATATGCCTGTATGACACCTAATGTCTCTTCCTAAACTCTACCCAAGGTGACCTAAAATTCACTCTGCATCTCCTCTTGGAAAAATGTGTCTTTACTTAGATTTCAGACTACTGATTTACTCTGAATCTTGTCTCATTTTGTACCTCTTTCAGGTAGCTATAGTAGCAATCAGAAAGAGAAAAAAAATCTCATTTTAGAAGTATTCTACCTAATAATTGTCTGATATTAATAAGGTTAATAATTGAAAAATATAATCTTAAAATATTTATATTTTCCAGATAACTCTAAATATTACTAAATGGGTATAGGCATTAAGCAACAACAGACGTCAACATCTTAAAAAGTGAGATATCATATACCTCTTGATGGAAGAACACAATACCATCTAGATATGTCAAAATGATCAGATCCAAGTGTCCTTAATTCTGGACCCATCTTCCAATTTGCAGGGAATATGGAGGAGAAAAAAAAGCATGCAATCATCAAAATCCAGACTTTGGAAAACTTTATAAGTCCAATAATAGCCTGGGTTCTTCACCAAGTTAATTGTAAAGAAATAGAGGAGGATTTATAAATGTGGAGACACAATAAAAGTAAATAGTAAAAAAAGGTGGACTAGAGGATCGTGTCTACGAATGCATATTTGGTCATTCAACTATTAAGAAACATAAAAGTGATTAATATGAATTTCAGAAGATTGACTAATTTAGGGGGTGGGGGAGGACAGTTGTGATTAGGAAGGTGTAGTTGGAAGATGCTTCAGAATCTATGCCAAGCAACACCACATTCCAGACACACCATTCATTGCTAATACTTGGGGGGGGGGGTGGATTCTAAGAAAAGAAGTTTCAGTATATTACAAATAACTCAAGTCTGTAGTACTTTCATCATGTGGTAGTTTAGTGTGAACTGTGGAGCCAGAATGCTGCCTGAGTCCAATCCCATGTATATTCTGGCATCAGAACTTTCGACACATTTCTTCATCGGTAAAATAGAGATAGATTCACTCAGAGGTTTGTCATGAGTATTAACAGAAATACTTTGGAAAACTAGTTTTACACTTTTTTAAATGAGATACAGAATCTTTGTGGTATTATTCAGGAGTGAACATGCACATTTTTTTATTGTCATTCCTGCCTATTCATCTGGGAAAAACTTTGAAAGTGAGATAGCCTTATGAGTTGAAATTGGAAAGATAAAATGTAAAATTTCAACTGAAGTGCAAATACTCAGAATGAACTAAATTCAAATACCATAAATGTATCTTCTAGATGAAATAGCAAATATTTTTCAAATACTATTACATTCTTTAGGCCCCACCAGTTTTATTACTAATTTTTGCTCAGTATCCCTAGTGTGAGGTCCCTTTATCTCTCACTTTACCTGCTTAACACTTACTTAAAAAGTTTTTGAAAAATCTTTTAGGAAAGGCAAGCTTTGTGTTGACTGGTAAAATTAGTTGAAATTTCATGTGAAGGCCATGTTGAACAAACAAAGAGCCAAACTTGATTAAACTGATTTTCTTATAGATGTAATTAAACATTACATAGTTCTTTTCAGATTAAATTTGGAGTTAATTTTTATTTAAAGCTTGTACAAAAAATTGACACATTTAGATAAGTTTCATTTAATGGTTCATTCTTTTACAATAGTAGTTTCAAAATAGGATTCATATTTATGGTAATTATTCTTTGATATATTCAAATATTTAAAGTTAATATGTTTACCTTAATTTATTTGGAAATATTAATTACATCCTGGATTCCTGAAAGATAAGGACTTAGCAATTATTTTCACATTTTTCAAATTACTTTCTGAAGGTAAATACTCATAGATAGGGAACAGAATGACAGCTATCTGAAGAGATGGGGTTTTCAGAGTTAAATGAAAAAGGTGAAGGGATTAAGGGGGAAAAAAACACATAGACACAGACAAAAGCATGATGCTTACCAGAGAAGAAGGAGGGTGGGGTAAGGTAGAAGAGGATAAAGGGGGGATAAATGGTGACAGAAGGAGACTTGACTTGGGGTGGTGAACACACAATACAATAAACAGATGAAGTTTTATAGAATTGAACACCTGAAACCTATATAATTTTATTAACTAACGTCACCCCAATAAATTCAATAAAGAAAAAGGAAAAAAAAGCTTTGGGAATTTTTGTTTTTTGGCATAATTCCTTTGTTCTGTCACAAATAGTTACAATATGCATCATCATAAAAACTATTGATTCAAAATGTTATCCTGTCTAAAATATATTTTATTATAAAACTCATACGATGTTTTTAAAGTTTATACACTATAGAAATTTATAGTATTCATAGGTATAAGTTCCAGTAAATCCAACCCCCAGAAATAATCACTGTCAACATATGGCTCAAAAGTATCTTTTGTGTGCAAATCACTTGTGTGTGCACATACAGCTTACGTGTGATCATACTATGCCTAATTCATCTACCTTTGTATACCAAGGAAATATTTCTTCATGCAGAAGTTTATACATATTTAAAATAAACTTTACATATGCATATATATATATATATATATATATATATATATAGCCTATCTAATAAAGAGGGAATATGCAAATTAACCATCACGATGTCACAAAGGTGATGGCACCCATAGCCACAAGATGACAGTGCCCAGTTCCCTTAGCTCTGCCAGAGTCCCCCAGTCCTTTCAGTCCTGCGGGGGGGGGGGGGGGGGCAGGCACACAGTGCAGCCAGAGCCTCCCTCAGCCCCCCAGCCACCCAGGGCCACCCGAGGCTCAGGTAACCAGGGCTGACCAAGGCTTGTGCTGCTGGCAGTGGCAGCAGCAGAGGTGTGATGGGGGCATCGCCTTCCCCTGATTGCTGGGTTACCTCCCACCTCTGAGGACTCCCGGACTGTGAAAGGGGGCAGACCATGCTGAGGGACATCCCCCTCCAGTGCATGAATGTTCATGCACCAGGCCTCTAGACTATATATACATAGACTAGAGGCCTTTTATGCAGCTTTTAGCACTTGATAAAGAAGTTTCAAACAAAAAGTTAAGAAAATATTTTGAGAGAGACCAATACAGAAAGCACTTATTCACACTGACCTATAGCATATTTAAAAACCATTCATTGGAATGTCTACTGCTTCATATTTTTAAAAGATTAGTAATTAGAGCTATTAACAAGATCCAGTCCCTAGTGACACTGTACAGAAGAGCAAGGCCATTCAACTCAGAACACCCTTATCCATAGTGATGAGTGAAAGAGAAATAAATATTTGAGTCTGTGTTTTCCCATCTTTTTCATAGCAGCTTAGCATATGTCTCAACTGCACTGTGACATTTTTATGCCATTTCTTTATGGACAGAGAGTTATGAGAAAAGAGATATTAGAATATATTTATTCACTCTAATTAGTCATTTATTCAGTAAATCTTTATTGGACTACTATGTGCTGAGCACTGTGCTGGGCACAAGGGACACAACACTGAGCACAGACACCAAGTTCTGCTTTCAGATGAGCATCTGTTGAGAGAAACAGACACTCATCAAAAATTACAAATAGAAGTCTAAAAATTACTAATGTGTTGTTTATTTCAATGTTAGGTACCGAGTGATACAAAGAAAATAAAAGATTAGTGTCAATCACAATTATTTATTACCTAATAGCTGCATAAAAGAAAAAGTAATAATGCAAAGATACCCCAGATAATAATGCCCTTGATTACCCCAGAGTCTGTGAGGGAAAGTAAGGAATAAACATGTAATAGCTAAGCAAGGCAGTATGTTGGTACCATGTAAGCAGTGAGAGATGAGTGTATCATAGACATGACTAAACCTGCCAAATGGTTTTTTAATGTAATGACAGATGTAATGCTAAACGATACACTGCTTTATAGTGTGTTCACCTCCTTTCATCTGAGTCATGAAAAAAATGCATTGAAGTTGTATCAAGCTAAACATATTCATTTTTTTTACATAAACATTGATTACGAGTCTTCCTGACTAGTGCTTTCAATCATGATTTGAAATGATTTGATTTAAATTATATCTTTCTTATAGAAGATTTGTCCAAACACAGAGCAAATCTTTTCCTAAAGTCTTACAGGCTTTAAATCAATCAGTAAGTGGAATTTTAACAGAGGTAACCACAAAACTTACGTTTCCAAGTTCTAACTTATTGTGAAAAAATTACTGAATACTCAGGATGAGTTCAATCAAAGCCTGTCTGAGTTCACTCCCAGGTTTGTTGATCTTTGGGAGGAAAATCTTACTATAGACATAGAATGCACTGGAAAACAAAGACAGACTTGTCCAATCCTCATGAGGAATGATGGCACAGTGAGCTAACCTGACTTTTGATCCCATGGTTTGAGTTTAAACTTTAAGATGTTGTAAATGTGCATTAGTAGCATTTAAAAACTCTTGCCCTTGCATACTTCACAGAGCTAGAAAAAATACTTCAAAAATTTATATGGAACCATAAAAGACACCAAATAGCTTGAGAAAGAAGAATGAAGTAGGCAGGATCCACAATGCTGGATATCAAATTAAACTATGAAGCCATTATAACCAAAACATCCTGGTATTGGCACAAGAACAAGCATATAGACCAATGGAACAGAACAGAGACCCCAGAAATTGACCCACACCATTATGGTCAATTAATATTTGACAAAGGAAGCAAGAACATACAATGAAGTAAAGACAGTCTTTTCAACAAATGGTTTTAGGAAAACTGGACAGACACAGGCAAAAAGATAAAATTAAAGTACCAATTTACACCATACACAAGAATAAACTTAAGAAGGATAAAAGACTTAAATTAAGGCATGAAACCATACAAATATTAGAGGAAAACATAGGCAGTAAAATCTCAAACATCTCACATAGCAATATGCTTATGGATACAGCTCCTAGGGCAAAGGAAACTAAGAAGAAAATAAACAAATGGAACTACATTAAAATAAAAAGCTTCTGCACAGAAAAAGAAATCACAATCAAAATGAAAAGGGAACCCACTGTATGCAAGAACATATTTGCCAGTGGTACATCTCCAAAATATATAAAGTATTCATATAACTAAACAAAAGGAAGACAAACAATCCAATTAAACAGTCCAATTAAACAGTTCATTTACAGAATATCTGAATAGACATTTCTACAAAGAGAACATACAAATGGCCAAGAGACCTATGAAAAATATGTTCAGTCACTAAACATCAGAAAAATGCAAATTAAAACCACAATAAAATATCACCTTACACCTGTCAAAATCAACACACAACAAATTCTGGCAAGGGTGTAGAGAAAAAACAAACAAACACTAGTTCACTACTGTTGGGAATACAGACTGGGGCAGCCACTATAGAAAACAGTACGGAGTTTCCTCAAAAAATTAAAAATGGAACTTCCCTTTGACCCAGCAATCCCACTCCTGGGAATAATATATCCTAAAAACCCCAAAAAAACAATCAGAAAAAATATATGCACCCCTATGTTTATAGAAGTGTTATTTACAATAGCTAAGATTTGGAAACAGCCAAAGTGCCTATCAGTACACAAATGGATAACAAAGCTGTGAGACATTTACTCTATGGAATATTATGCAGCTGTAAAAAAGGGGGATCATTTACCCTTTGGAACAGCATGGATGGACCTGAAAAATATTATGCTAAGTGAAATAAGCCAATTTGAGAAAAACAAATATAAAACGATCTCACTTATTTTGGAACCTAAAGAGCAGAATGAATTGACCAACAAAATAAGACCCAAAGCATGAAGGAATGGAACAAAGGCATATACTTTAACATGGAATTGTGAGGATGGAAGAGATAAACCAGAGAATTTATATACTTACTAGAGCCTTGTGCACAAAATTTTGCACATTAGAAGGAGATTAATTAGAGGTAATATTTTATTATTGCTATTTTAACTTTCTCTATAATAGAAGTATCAGAGATGAAAGAAAATGAGTAAAATGTATATGAAAATCTTCCTCCGTCAGAGTCTGGGGCACACTATGGGACCGAAAGTCAAGTCCCCGCCCACCCACATGCACCTCAAAATTGTGCAAGACCCAGACTCACCTGTCCCCCTCTCATTGGCCTAGATCCAAACCCGACCAGTCCCACCCTTGTCAAGCCCCACCAGGTGGGGGGGCGGCGTGCAGCCTCAGATCCCCTGTCAAGCCCCACCGGGTGGGGGACACAGCCTGAGATCCTCCTATCAAGCCCCGTCTGGCAGGACGTGCACCTTGAGGATCCCGTCAAGCCCTGCTGGGCTGGAGGTACAACCTCAGGTCCCCCATCAAGCCCCACTGGGGGGGGGGTGCAGCCTAAGGTCCCCTATCAAGCCCCGCTGGGTAGGGGTCATTGTCTGAAGTCCCTCGGGACAAGGAGAGCAGCCTGAGGTCCGCTGGCCCAGCACTGGGGCAGGGAGGTGAGCACTTTGAGGTCCCCTGTCCAGCTCCATTGGGTGGGGGGCACTTCCTCATGTCCCCCAGCCTGATGCTGGGGCAAGGGGCATGGCCTGAGGACCCCCATCAAGCCCTGTCAGGTGGAGGACACAGCCTGAGGTCCCCTATCAAGCTCTGCTGGACAGAGGGTGCAGCCTGAGGTACCTCCACCTGGTGCCAAAGCAGGGAACGTGGCCTGGCACCAGGGTGGGAGGCGTGGCCTGAGGTTCCGTGTCAAGCCCCACAGGGGCAGAGATAGGGGGCACAGACTCAGGTCCCTGCTGATTGCTCATTAAGGCTCATTATAGGAACTCGGCCCCTGTTGTGGACACAGCAATCTTTCTGGCAGAGTGATGATCAATTTGCATATTCCCTCCTTATTATATAGGATAGGTATAGCCCATGGGCATAAGCAATGAGGTAGTGAAAACTTAGGGAGGGGATGGCTAGAATCTGGGAGGATGAGAGCAAGGGGGGAGGGGGAGGGAAGACATCTGTAATACTAACAACAATAAAAAGTATGTAATCTAATAAAAGAGTAATATGTAAATTGACCCCCTTTCCATTACACCCACAAGCCACGCCCACAAGTCACGCCCACCAACCAATCAGGAGTGAATATGCAAATTAATTCGACTAAGATGGCGGTACCCAGTAAGCCTCAGCCCATCGACTGAGGTAGCCAGACCTGTTAGTCAGCTAGGTGGTAGGGGAGGCGGGGGTGGCAGAGGAGCAGAGTCATCACTTGCAGGAACCTGGGAAGGGGCAGAGTCAGCAACTATGGGGGTGGGGGGGTCTTCCTCCCAGGCCCGCAGCCTCTGGCAGAGACCCCTGGCTTGGGAAGGGGTGGAGCTGGTCATCACAGGGGTTTGGGGTTCTTCTACCCAGGCCTGCATCATAGGCCAGAGGCTACAGGCCTGGAAGGGTGGAGCTGGGATTGGAGGGGCAGGGGTGGAGCTGCTGATTGGAGTGAACTACAAAGGAAACACCTTTTCTTACTGCTCATTGGTAAGCTCCCTGTATGCCACTGGTAATATTCTTAGTAACTTGGGTAATAAGAATCCCTAAAGGTAATCTAGGATTTTCCACCATACTCCTGGAGAAAAAAAATGAAGGTCCACTGCTGGAGGGCTATGAAATGTCATATCCTGCTCTAGCCGGTTTGGCTGAATGCATAATGCCTCAGCCTGCTGACTGCAGGGTCTGGGTTCAATTCTGATCAAGGACATGTACCTTGGTTGCAGGCTTCTCCCTGGCCAGGGCTCAGGTCAGGGATCATGCAAGAGGCAACCAATCAAAGTGTTCTTCTCAAAGTGTCTTTCCCTTCTCTTCCACATTCTCTAAAAATCGATGGAAATATATCCTCAGGTGAGGATTAAAAAAAAAAAAAAAGAAAGAAATGTTATATCCTATTAAGAACACATCTTAAAAATGCCTAAAGAAAGTTGTCATTTTTTCATGGTGAAAGGACTGGAGTCCGTGTTAATGAAAACACCTTGGTGGCTGCAGTGACTGGCAGTGGCTGTAGCAGTGGAGTGATGGGGCTGGTGGCTTCTCCTGATTAGCCTGGTCACATCCCACAAAGGGACACCAGACTGCAGCTTAGGCCCTCTCCCCATGGGGAGCAGGGAGCAGGCCTAAGCTGTCAGTAGGACATCCCCTAAGGGATCCCAATATGTGAGAGGCGGCAGGCTGGGCTGAGGAATTCCCCCCCCCCATGCACGAATTTCATGCATTGGGCCCCTAGTATTAAAAATAAATAAAGTCATGTGCATTGCATGTTGGATGAACCAGGGGAATTATTTACATTAGCAAATAACCATTTCATGTGTATGCAGCTATTGCTTTGTCCTGAGAGAACCCTCTCAAGCTTTGGGGTATGATTAAATAGTAACTTCCATGATTTTATTTAGGGGAAGAAGAAAAAGGTGCAAAAACAGCATAATTTTTCAGCTTTTACTCTTGTGATTTAAATTAAAATTTCAAAATGTTTAAACATATTAAAAAGACACACACAGAAAATAAAAAAAAAAAAAACAACTACACAAAAGCACATCCAAACAACTCTTTTCCTAACCTCGAGAGCTGAAGAGCTGAAAACTAACAAAATTCTGGAAAATAAATAAAAGAGATAAAGATAGAGATAGATAGAGATGGGAGAGAGAGGGGGAACTTAGTGATTTCAACAGTGGTTTAGCAGATATTTAGTTTTGAAAAATTGCTTAAATTAAAATTTCTCAATTTTCAGGGCTTATATATTAAACCATAATATTATAGACTGAAATCTTTATCCCCCCGAATTTATATGTTGAATCCTAATCCCCATTATAATGGGGTCTTTTGGAGGTGATTAGGTCATAAAGGTGGAGTCCTCATGAATAAGATGTCTGAGTGGTCCCTCACCCCTTCCACCTGTGAGGACACATCAAGAAGCAGGAAGCAGGCCCTCACCAGACACCACATCTGATGGCACCTTGCCCTTGACTTATACTAAGTTTAATTTTAAAAAGAAAATATTGCATAGCATATATGCCAAGAGCATGCATAAATAATAGATACTAGTAAATCTTAGACAGCTTTAAGTTGGATTTTATTCTCTTTTCTGTCCACACAGGTTTTAGTATATATATATCTAGCAGTCTGTATTTCCTATAACACTGATTGTTGAAACGGCCAAGAATTTCTTACCAGGTCTGACTTGGTCAATCTACCAGCCTGACTATCACCAGAGCTAATCTCTTCTAACCTTTCACACAATTTACAAACCTTCACTTTCATACCAAGAAGGAGAGAAACTTAATTTTGCTGCTAGTTGCTATATTCACTTTCTTCTTGCTTCCCCACTTTTTTTGGGTTTTGGAGAGTAACTTCCTTAAGGGTGCTATAACCAATAGACCACGCCCTGAGCAAATTCCTTTATCACATACGTCTAACTATACTAGTATATTACTGGCTCACTGAATTCTATCATTATATTAGTTCATGGGGGTCAAACGTAATTCCTTATTCATTTACTTACATTTGGAAATGTTAAATCTCTATGATTGAAAAAGAAAAAAAATGAGTTATCTGATTTCTAATTTGGAACAGGTAGACAGTTCTACTGACATAAAACAAAACACCACCACAGAAACCTCTCTCTATGTGTTGTGGTTTACTCCCAAAACACATAGAAACCAAGGCTATTCCTACTCAATTAAAATTTAGTGCTTAAATATGCCATGATTTGTTCTTTAATCTTGATGGATTAACTTGAAGGATGTCAAATATAGCTGCCAAGTTTAGGGAGGAAAACAAGGTAAGATTTATCCATACCAATAGATCTCTCACTATGCCTGGGTTTTATCACTTGCATTGCCAAACAACTGTATATTCCAAAATGATCTCAGTGAATAAAGGAATGAAAAGACATACTCTATCTCTTTTCCAACACTGGTATATACTTGAGCTTTAAAATTATGACAGGACATGAATAATGACAAGTATAACTACCATGTCAGAAACCTGTATTATAGAGCCCAGGTGAATTATCATAGTACTATGGAATTTTAGTGCTTCAAAGAACTTTAGAGACAATATAATTGCTCACCTTTCAACATTTTTTTCCAAGTTTATCTTAACCCACCAATCAACTGAAATACATTTCTTGCATAGACAATGTTAAGTGCAAAACATTTCTTACATGTCATTTCTCTAAGGTGAAGAATTGCTGCCTATTTCCTCAGAGAGATGTCTGAAATGCCTCAAGTAGACTGTGTATTCTACAAATATAAATGCCAAATCCCTCAGATTAAATAGTGCTTCTAGAATATCCTATGTTCCTGGTAGAGTACATGAGTTATAGGAAACATTAGCTCTCTGTCACTTCAGGTAACTTCAAAATTCATATTAGTGATAACTATAACTATATATTCTATAAACATTCTAACCATACTAGAAATTTAAGAAAATAAACCTTAGTGCAGGTTTAAATATGAAGTTAAATATCAGCTATTCATCAAACAAACAAGTTAGGTTCCAGGACAGTTTTCCTATTGGATTATTCAGTTGCTCCCCTTTAGATTTTTCTTGATTCAGTAGATTTCCATTTAATTAATCCACCATACATTTATCTCTTTGCTCTCTTCCATGTTATCAATAAGAATGCATGTTGGAAGGAACAATGATAAGGTGATGAATAGACTTTTTTTCAACATAATTAACTAGTGAGGACAAATCAACAATTTAAATACCTCCCAGTTCCACATAATTTTAATGAAAATTATGTTGTGAGGTGTTCTGTGTCAACTTCATAAGCAATCATCATCAAAGGTTGGTGTGTCAAAACATTTTGCCTAAGTGAATTAGCTGCTGTGAGTCTAGCTACCTTCACTGAAAGGTGTCATAGGCACAGCTATGTTTTAAAAAGAGTGCAGTTTCACAAACACCAACCTTGGCAAAATAATACACATGTATTGTTCACTTTCCCTCTCAATGACCAGTGAAAAAGTAAATTCAAAATATTTCCAAATATCTAAAAATATTTTATATTTAAAAGAAATTATATTGATGTTACATTTTCCAAAAAAAATAAAAATTAAAACCAATCTAAACAGTCTCTATACATTTTTTAAATATATTTTATTGATTTTTCACAGAGAAGAAAGGAGAAGGATAGAGAGTTAGAAACATCCATAAAAGAGTAACATCGATCAGCTGCCTCTTGCACACCCTCTACCAGGGATGTGCCTGCAACCAAGGTACATGCCCTTGACCAGAATCAAACCTGGGACCCTTCAGTCCACAGGCCAATGCTCTATCCACTGAGCCAATATTTTTTAGCCAAGTACATTTTAGTTTTTAAAACTGATAAATTATGGTGTAATTATAAATTTAATATTTAAAATATTTTGCTGTTACAAGAAATAGTATGGTACATAAAATTTAAATTTGACAAATCAAATTTGAGAAAGAACACATTAAAACAAGAAAATAAGCTTAAGAGAAACCAAGATGGAGGCATAGGTAAACACCTGGAACTGCTGCCTCGTACAACCATTTCAAAACCACAATGAAAAGAAAAAACGGACACCACCCAGACCCACAGGAAGGCTGGCTGAGTGGAAATTCCACAACTAGAAAGAGACTGAGACTCAGAGGAGGTGCGGAAGTAAAGTGCAGAGGTACAGAGGCGCACGGAAAGGGCTCATGGAAAGGGCTGGCGACTGAGGACGCGATTCTCTTTTTCAATCCGGAGGGAGTCACAAGCTCCCAATGGCTCTGAACTCCAGTTCCAGGTGAGTTTCTGGGGACCTAGACTCATATGGGGAGAAGCTGGACTGTCTGGCATTGGGAGGAACTCCAGAGTGGCTTTCTCTCAGCGATGCCGAGGGACACTGAGACCTGGTGCCTCTTAGGGTAGGACTGAGAATCAGCCATAGTTGTTTGCTCTGCCCTACCCAAGCTACACACAAAGACTTTTGCATATAAAAGGCTGGATAGCCTCAGGCAGAAGCTAAAATAGCATCTCCTTAGAGATCCAAGAGCCAGTGTACCCAGTGGTCAGACAGGGACCACCCAGATTACAACTCCTCAGATCCAAAAGGGACACACTCAGGGGACAGACTCAGTGAGCACCAAAGCCCCTCTGAAGCAAGTCTTGCCCCATAAGAGTGTCACTAGCACAGAAGTTCTCCCACCATAGACATAGGTGATTCTCATAGCCAAGTGGCCTGGAGGTCAATTCCACCAAGTGATACCAACAACAATCAAGGCTTAACTATAACAAGACTGTGCACAAAGTGCCCTAACCAGTTTGGCTCAGTGGATAGAGTGTCAGCCTGTGGACCAAAAGGTGCCAGGTTTGATTCCAGTCAAGGGCATGTACCTTGGTTGTGGGCACAACCCCAGTGGGAGGTGTGCAGGAGGCAGCTGATCAATGTTTCTCTCTCATCAATGTTTCTAAATCTCTATCTCTTTCCCTTCCTCTCTGTAAAAAATTAATAAAATATTTTTTAAAAAAAGACTGTGCACAAAGCCTACAAAGTGGTGCACCAAGAGTGTCCACCTCAGATAATTTGGGAGGCTGAGCCACTGGGTCCTATAGGACACCTAGCACAGAAAGCCATTCTATCAACACAGGGAAGCAGCCAAAATGCAGAGACAAAGAAACAGGTCACAAATGACAGAAATAGAGGAAAGCAAATGACTGGATATAGAGTTCAAAACCATGGTTATATGGTTTTTCAAGAATTTTCTAGAGACCACCGATAAATTTAGTGAGACCCTTGAGGATATGAAAATGGACCAGCTAGAAATTAAGCATACACTGACTGTAATAAAGAACAATATACAGAGATCCAACAGCAGATTAGAGGATCGCAAGAATCAAGTCAAAGATTTGAAATACGAAGAAGCTAAAAACATCCAACCAGAAAAGCAAAAAGAAAAAAGAATCCAAAAATATGAAGATAGTGTAAGGAGCCTCTGGGACAACTTCAAGCATACCAACATAAGACTTATAGGGGTGCCAGAAGAAGAGAGAGAGCAAGATATTGAAAACCTATTTGAAGAAATAATGACAGAAAACTTCCCCCACCTGGTGAAAGAAATAGACTTCCAAGTCCAGGAAGCAAAGAGAATTCCAAACAAAAGGAACCCAAGGAGGACCACACCAAGACACATCATAATTAAAGTGCCAAGGGCAAAAGACAAAGAGAGAATATTAAAAGCAGCAAGAGAAAAGCAGTCAGTTACCTATAAGGGGGCACCCATACTACTGTCAGCTGATTTCTCAACAGAAACTTTGCAGGCCAGAAGGGAGTGGCAAGACATATTCAAAGTGATGAATAGCAAGAATCTATAACCAAGATTACTTTACCCAGCAAAGCTATTATTCAGAATTGAAGGTCAGATAAAGAGCTTCACAGACAAAAAAAAGCTAAAGGATTTCATCACCACCCAACCAGTATGATATGAAATGCTGAAAGGTATGCTTTGAGAAGAGGAAGAAGAAGAAAAGGTAAAGATAAACATGAACAACAAATATATATCTATCAACAAGTGAACCTAAAAATCAAGTGAATAAAAAAATCTGAACAGAATAAACTGGTGAATAGAATAGAATCAAGGGCATAGAAAGGGAATGGACTGACAATTCTCAGGGAGAAAAGAGTGTTGGGGGTGTGGGAAGAGACTGGACAAAAATCGTACACCTATGGATGAGGACAGTGGGGGGGCAGGTAAGGGCAGAGGGTGGGGTAGGAACTGGGAGAAAGGGATCTATGGTGGAAAAAAAGAGGAACAAATGTAATAATATGAACAATAAAGATTTAAAAAAAGAAAATAAAATAAGCTTCTATATTCACTTCCAAATGTAAAAATTTCTATGATTTGGTATCAAATGACTTTTTTTAAAATGAGATCACTCTAATGTGATATAACTACTATTCTCTTTGTTCTAGTGAAAAAAATAAATGAAGTACATATATGAATACTGTTTCCAGACCAGCTCTACTACTATGTTATCCAACCTGTTCTATTTAAAGTACATTAGAAAAAGCAAAAAATTACAGTAAAAATTGAGTAAACTGTGTTAAATATGACTAATTTGGAACAGAGAGAGAGTTCTAATTGATTGCTATATTTGTCAAGCACAGCATCAGAGGAACTGAGGTTTATTAAGTTATCAAGTATAATGAGCACCCCATTTGTTCCATTTTATTTCCAGATCCTGTTTCCCAAGTCTGGCTCCCAGCTCTAGTCATTTTTTCTCCCTATATACTGAAAAAAATGCATATCTTACTTTAACCAGGCTGTGTTCACAGTTTCTTTTTAGCAACCTAAATATGCCTCTTTCTGCAAGAAACTTTTTGAGCCTGTGGTTTATTGTATCCCACTTCCTGTGTGCCTCAGGCCTGCAGAAATCAAAAGTTTCAACTAATTAATTGGAAAAGGGGTATAACCAATTTCCACACTAGCCTTAACAGATATTATATGTTTGCCTACCTAGGATTCTTGTTATAATTACACTTACTTTTAATACTCAAACACATGCATTTATAAATAAATGAAATATACACATTACAAATCTGAAAATATTGATTTTACAAATATACTAGAGGCCCAGTGCACAAAATTTGTGCACTCTTGGGAGAGGGGTCCCTCAGCCCAGATTGTGAGAGGACACAGGCCAGGCTGAAGAACTGCACCAGTGCACAATCTGGGCCTGGGAGAGGCACGGGAGGTTGGCCAGCTGGGGAAGGACTGTGGGAGGGCTCCAGGGCATGTCCGGCCCATCTCACTCAGTCCTGAATGGCCGGAGCTGAACAGCAAGCTCACCTTCTGGTCAGAGCATCTACCCCCGGTGGTCTGTGTATGTCATAGCAAGCAGTTAAATGGCCTTAGCATCTCATTAGCATATTACACTTTGATTGGTTGAACAGATGACCCGATGACTGGACACTTAGCATATTAGGCTTTTATTATATGGGATGTAAAATTTTTGAAATGACTTCAGGGAAATTTCATTTTTACCAAATTATGTATTCTAAAGATTAAGAAACAGTAACTATTAAGCTTCAGTTATTTATGTAGTATTCTTCCCTGCTGCTAATTGAATTTTCTAGGAGAAAATAACTACCTAGATACATCAGATATTCACTGTTGTTTTAAAAGCTAATGTTCATAGCATTGTTTCCCCCTATTTCATGGAATAATTTATAGATGAAACTGCATTTGAAGAATGTTTTACTATTTTGTCCCATATACTCTTTGTTTAGAAGTCAATGAAAATTAAGCTCACAGGTTCTCCTTAGCTGCTAACAGAAATCTTGAAAGTTTCAAATGCACATATATTTCACTCACTGAACAAAACTTAAAAAAAAAAAAAAGCTTTCATGGATATCAAACATGTCTTTGTCTCTGGATATATTTATTTGGTAAAAAGCAAAACTTTTGGCAATCTGGATATATTTAGGATTTTTTTCTTTTTTTTAAGTTGAAAAACACATGATAAACATTTGTCATAAATCCTAAGCTTACCTTTGGTTCTTGGTTTTGATCCAGCAAGTGTTCTCCATCACAGACTCTTCATCTGGCATATTTAACTGATGACTCTGCAGATAAAGTTGGAAGAACATGATTAAATCATCCCCTTCATGTTCTAGTCTCAGGTCAGTTTGCTCATTTTTACATCTACTTCAAATATTTTCTTGTCTTTATAAGAGCCTCTAAGTTTGCCTTTCTTTTCATCTGAGAAAAAGTCCTTTTACAAATAGTTATTTCATTATTTTAAATTTTCAGTGTTCTCTTTAATCTCTTTATGAGTTTTTGCTTTCTCTTTTTTTTTTTTAAGAAAAAAAAAAAGGTAAAGGAAGCTCCAATTGGTTAGGTTCTTTTTAAGAACCTAACTATTAAATACTTAGTATATGCTAAGAAATAAGCACGAAAATATGATTCATGCCAAATCAGCAATGAAATGCAAGTAATAATACCATTGAAGGAAGACCACTCAGGAGGGGGAAAAATAGTTTGGCAACTCATAGACTTGGTTAGAAATCAAAACTCAGTCAGCATTAAGATGTATGACTTTGATCAAGGTTCTTATTCTATCTCAATCATTACAGTATAATCTTCAAAGAAAAAAAAGAATAAGGATCTTTACTCTTGGTCCGGTGTCTATAGTTCTCAGGTGCATATTCAGAAGACATTGCACAAAGGGAAAACTAGTTTAGAAATCTGAATTCTAAAGGAAATTGTGAAAGGAATGGGAAGTTCCTGCAATGTGATGAATGCAACAACAAAGGACAATGTGGCCCTGACCGGTTTGGCTCAATGGATGGAGCATTGGCCTGCAGACTGAAGGGTCCTGAATTTGATTCCAGTCAGGGGCGCATACCTTGGTTGTGGGCACATCCTCAGTGCGGGGTGTGCAGGAGGCAGCTGATCAATGCTTCTCTCTCATCGATGTTTCTAACTCTATCCCTCTCTCTTTCTCTCTGTAAAAAATCAATAAAATATATTTTTTAAAAAGGACAATGGGCACTTCCACTTTCAGCCCCAAAGGAGTAGCCCCTTTCTGCAAGGTTATACCTGCTAGAACAACCACAACTTCTGTCCATAACACACCAAAGGACAAGACTGCTCTGAAAGGTGGAAACAAGAATGTGAACCAGCTGGTGTGGCTCAGTTGGTTGGGCATCGTTCTGAGCATGGAAATGTTGCTGGTTTCAGTTTCAGTCAGGGCAGGTTTGGGTTGCAGGCTGGATCCCCAGCAGAGGGTGAGCAGGGGGCAGCTGATTGACGTTTCTCTCTCTCTCTCTCTCTCTCTCTCTCTCTCTCTCTCTCTCTCTCCCTCTCTTTCTAAAAATCAATAAACTATTTTAAAATAATATTTTTTTTAAAAAAAGGAATTGAACTGTCTAGGGGCCTTGGGGCTTGGGGAATAACACAGTGGGTGGTCCCCTGGGTTTCCTTATTGCTTTCCACATATCCTGGGCTGCAAAAGATTCCATCCCAGAGCTGCCAACACTTAAGACAAAACCAAACATGCAATGCCTGTTCCTTGCAGCTGACAGAGCAGAAAACCGTTTATGGAAATACCTACCCTACTATCCTCCCATGCCAAAGGAACCCTTCTCCCGTGTGGTTGCAGTGAGACTGAGCAGCAAGCTGAGCTTCCACCCACTTGTCCACCATGTCAGGGGCATAACCCTGATTCCCAAGGGCCCGTGGTATTAGCTGGCACAAACAGAGAGCTGATCTTCCATCCCCCAACTGATGGAAGAAGGTACTGCTCCACTTCCCCTGCTAACTGGTGTTGGCAAGCAGGTAGGATCTTCCTTTCCTCACCCCCTCATGCCCCCTCCCCCGTGAAACTAAAATGATAGCCCAGAGGATGGATATTTTGTTATACACTGCTTTTACACTGTCTGTCATCAGTTTTTTTAATGGGCTTATTTTTATTTATTTTTTAATCCATTTCCTCTGATTTCATCACTTGAGATGAAATTCTGAGAAATTACTAGGTACTGAAATTTAGTCTTCCTTATGAAGATATCTTTATTTTTTTAAGTAATATTATTATAAAACATTTTGGTTTTTATTTTTTAAAGGCCTGCTGATATCTGTACAAAGTGTGTTTCATCTATATATTCTGAAATCCTACTGAAGATAGAAAACGATTCTGCTCAGCTTGCAGTTTTTCATGTAAATAAATTACTGTGGAAAACTAAACATGTATATAATTTATAATGTGATTAGTTGTTTTCCAGCTGCTAAATTTGTAGGTACCTAAAATTGGATATACTTGGTTTCCCTCAGTTGACTTTACTGTGTCTCATACCAAGACACATAGCTTTTTATCTCACCCCTATTTCACAGGGTCAAGAATTGATATTAACCCTTTTCCAAATGAACAACTCCAACTAAAAAACCACAGAGCAAAACTGTGCCCACAGGAAATAAAGGAAGGGAGAAGGGTAAAAGGACAGCAGGGGGCTTTTTTGAAAAAATATCCAAGTAAAAACTGACATTTTTAGATTCCTCAGTATCTTAAAAGAGAGAAAAAGAAAAGAAAGAGACACTAAAAAAATAAAAAAAAGAACAAGTGATAGGCTCTTGCCAGGAACTGACACCTACACCAAAATGAAAATGCAACAGAAAAAGTGAAAAGCTGCTCAAAATGACCTTTCCTTTAATGAACTGAAGATAAGGTTTGCTTGTTCTTTCTAATAACATGGAATTCTTATACTTCACACTCCTTAGTTTTTCTTATTGTACAGAGAATTACATATCTCCCTTTAGTGTTTCAAACATAGAAAGTAAGAATATAAGGCACTCATGGTTTTGCTTCTTAAATTCCATTTACTTATAAATCTTATGACATACAAGCTGTTTTCATACTAAAGTGAAGATATATATATTCCCTGGGAAAAATACATGATTCAATGTCAGAGGCCTCATAGCTGCTAGGATAGTACAGATGTGAGGGAGGGGGAGATTCAGAAAGGGTGGAAGAGAGATAGCATTTCTTAATTACACTTAATGCAAGGTTTCACTAATGCTCCAGGGAAGAGAGAATAAATATAATGCAATAATAATAACAGAGGCAATAACTATCTAATAATAACACAGCTGCTAACAAATATTAAACATTCACTTTCTGCTAAGCAAAGTGTCCTAAACAATTTAGTTTAGTATTTCATTTAATTTTTTCAATAATTCTAGTTCTAGGGTTCCATATAATAAAATTAAAACATGGAAAATCTAAAAATATATATATAAGATTACACAATTATCAGGTGGGAGCAATAACTCAATCTAGTCTTTTAATTCATGTTATTTTTTTCTTTTCTTTTTACCACTATAGTATATTATACATACTTAGATCTAAATATCCTGTTTAGTTATTTATTTTTTCAGTTCAGCTCATGCTATATAATTAAATACATAGTATGAGTACATTTTTTATTTGCTTGAAATATTGATATATATAAATCATGAGTAAAATAATCCTTCAGTTTATCCAGGGAATATTTATCAAGAGCTGGATCCATAAAGTCAACTGCAGTCAAGACATTCCAGTTGCCAGGTAGAACACCAGGCTGATTAAAGGGTCTTGTCAGAATGCTGAGTGTGATAACCTTCTTCAGGACAATTTGACATGCACAGATTAGCTCTCCTTGGAAAATGTAGTGGACTCAGTGAAAACGGCTGAATCATATAGTGAATTTTTAGGGTATGTTCAATCTCATATAGTCAATCTCTAACCATTTGGAACAGGATTATCAGTAGTAGTATTGTAAACCATTGATATTGTCCTCGGAGGAATACATGTTTCAACATATCATTTAAAACAGAAAACCAATAATACATTGTGGAGATGCTCTGATACTTATTCCTTGTAGTATTTTATTAATGCTTCTTTCACTCATCTTAGGCAAAATAAAAGTGATTGCTTATTATACAAAGTTATTGTGTGCTGCTTATCATGCTGCTTGAAAGCTTATTCATGCTGTGCAAAAGAATAAAAAATACTGTCTATCAAAAAGGTCA
>PVJC01031906.1:0-20218 GCA_004026665.1 Murina feae | reverse complement strand
CGGCTGCTCCTGCACACCCTGCAGAGGCCCCGTGCTCCTGCATGCCCCGGGGAGGCCCCCAGGGGGTAGAGCCAGGCAGTGGACCCAGGACAGGTGCTCCTGGATACTCCTCAGAGGCTCCCGGGGGCGGAGCTAGGCAGCAGACCCAGGACAGCTGCTCCTGGACGCCCCGAGGAGGCCCCAGGCCAGACCCCCCTCCCACTGAGCTGACACACCTGGCACAGCTATGCCGGCCAGCCGTGGAAGCTCCCAGTGTAGAGCCGCCCTGCCAGCCTCCATCTTGGCGGGGTTAATTTGCATACACCCGCTCTGATTGGCTGGTGAGCGTGGCTGTGAGCAGAGGCTCAGCCAGCCTAGGCAGGCAGTTGCAACAGAAGCCTTTGGTTTGCTCTATTTCCATGGCTGTTGGCCTCCATCTTGGCTGGATTAATTTGCATACAGCCACTCTGATTGGCTGGTGGTAACGGTCAATTTGCATGTTTCTCTTTTATTATATTAGATATTTGTGTGTGGGCTTGAGGATAGAATGCAGATCTTACTTCAGAGCTCTCTACTACTATCTATGATTTTTAGTCACTGGAGAGAAGAGGGTAACATTTGCCTCCTGACTAGAAGAGACAGGGCCAAAGTGTGGAGTAGGGAACATATGTGAATCCCGCAGAGGAGTTTCTCAAATTATACTCATGACATTCTGCTCCCGACTTGCCATAATAAGAGCGGGTTTGGTAATATGTCATATTCTTTGAGTATGCTGGGATAGAAAAAGAAGATTGAATACATTGTCCTATGATATACTGCTTAGATATGAAGTTATTATATAAATAACTAGGGGCTCGGTGCACAAAAATTTGTGTACTCGGGGGAGGGGGGGCGGTCCCTCAGCCCGGCCTGTGCCCTCTTGCAATCTGGGACACCTTGGGGGGGGGGGGATGTCCACCTGCTGGCGTGCCTGGCCAGCCTGGGTGAGGGGCTGAGGGCCTTTTCAGGCTGCCCACAGTCCCTTTAGGGTTAGAGTCTCTACTGGGGTGCCTGGGCAGCCTGGGTGAGGGGCTGAGGGTCATTTTCAGGCTTTTAGGCTGCCCACAGTTCCCATTGACCCATCGTCCCAGCAAGGCTGGCTGCAAGCAGGTTTCTGGGGTTTATCTTCTATAATTGATACACTGTTGCTTTAAGCCAGGCTTAGGCAGGTAATGAAGCCTCCTGATTGTTTTAGCTCCGTGGCTTCTATAATTGAAACATTGTTATCGTGACCAGAGGCTCAGCCAGCCTAGGCAGGCAGTTGCAATGGAAGCCTCCGGTTTGCTCTAGCTCTGTAGCTGCTAGCCTCCATCTTGGCTGGGTTAATTTGCATACAGCCACTCTGATTGGCTGGGAGGCGTGGCTTGGCTGGTGGGCATGGCTTGGGTGTCTCGGGTGATGGTCAATTTGCATATTACTCTTTTATTAGATTAGATTATATCAAATTAAACTCATACCATGGATGTGAAGTCTTAAAAATATTTTGATAGTCTTATTTATTTTTCTTTATTGCTCCTAGACAGTTTAAAAGTATTTGGATATTGTTACATGTCCTGTATTATGATATAAGAAGTAAATAATACTGTAATATGTATATTTTTCAGGTTATACTTAGCTATCAATGACAGTAGGATGACAGAAAAAAATAATTCCTTATTTTGTTTTGCAGCATTACTTCTTTTATTGAAAATGAAGACTGGTCTATAGTGCTTTTTTCAATCTAAATTTGATTTTATAAAAGAATTCAGGAAAATTAAGCCAACATAACTGGTTTGCAAATTTAGTAAAAATAAACTATATTGAGGGAAAATTTAAAAAGCATATATATATATATATATATATATTTGAACCATACACTAGTCATTAAGGTGTGAGGCAGTTAATTGCTTCCTGTCCCTTTTGAAATTACTCAGCCTGGAAAAAGATAGCACATATTGATTTACTATATAGTAAATGTTCCACATCTCTCCTCCTCTAACACCCAGACACACACACCGCACATACACAGCAGTGGTGGCAAAGAACTGTGTATCTAACCATTTCTTTCATCAAACGTGCATAAGAACAAAAGTGAGATGGAACCTTGTCTTCCTCTGTAAAAGGAAATAACATAAAATTATTAAAATGTGCAAAATGAATGTCAGTCTAGTGTTATCTTGAATTCATGATGTGCTTGTTTTTAAGCTCTAAAGTAAAACAGGTTTTTCAAAGGAAAAGTAAATATTTCCCGATAGTGTAGTATCAATTAATCTCTATGCATAGATGAGTGTCAATTAACATTTATATGCATATGTAATATTAGAAGCAACGTCAAAACTTAGCTTATGTTTGATAGTTTTGGAGGAAGTTAGTGTAAACATTATGCAAATTCAAACTGTGCTCTTCAGTATGGTCTTTTCTTTCATTCCAGGAATGATCCACTAATCTAGAGGGTAGGTGTTTTATTCATGCGTGTTTTATTGTTGTTAATCCTCATCCCAGGATATTTGTCCATTGATTTTTAGAGAAAGTGGAAGGGATGGGGAGAGAAACATTGGTGTGAGAGTCATTGATTGGTTGCCTCCTGCACGTGGCCCTGTGCCCTAACCAGGGCTGGGGTGAAGCCTGCAGCTGAGGTGTATGCTCTTGACTGGAATTGAACCCAGAATACTTCAATTTCAGGCCGATGTTCTGTCCACTGAACAAACAGCGAGGGTCATGCATGTTGTATTTCAGTTCATAGATTCTGTCCTGCTAGTTGTGATTTTTCTATAAGCATCTGATGCTTTTCCCAACATAGACTTTGCCCTAAAGTCAAATCAGTAAACTTAGCGAGTTTTTTTTAAAAAAAGCACTAAAACAGATCTAGAAAATGCTGCTGTGCATGGTAATTTGTAGGTATTTGTGTCAACATAAACATTTCAGAAGTATAATACCAGCTAATACCAGCTATATTTATTTTTTGTCTTGAATGAATAGGAATTATTACCCATTATTTTAATTGTGATCTTGGTTGCTTCTATAACTCAGATAGTCAGGAATGCACTGTATTGTGGCCGTTCATCTTGAAGGGATCGGAGCATCCTTATTTGTAGAAGAGAGAGACTTTAATAGTTGGAGTGATGTTTCCTTTGTCACATTGTATGTTACTTACCATACTGCTATGTATGCATTTGTTAAAAAAAATACATATACCCCCTAAATAATTCTTTGGAAATATGTTTGCCCTCTCTCTTTGTTTGACATTAACATTTATTCCCAAAAGATCTCTCTTTCAGCTTTTCAGGGAGCTTGGCTGATGGCTGTCTTGTAAACCCACCACCACCCTTTGGTCCCAGAATTCTCAGGACAGGCTTAGCTGCTCCAGCAAGGCTGCTGTTTGCTGGCGAGTCCCCATTAACATAGCCACCACTCCTGGGTTAGATAATGGACTCAAAGGTTAAGAGCAGAGGATCTCAACAGCTCCAATCAGCAGGGCTTTTGCAGGGCTAATTACCTCTTTACTGCGCTGACTCTAATGTGACATGTTTATTGCCTTAACTAACAACTCATTAGCTTAGTTGATGTTTTTGTCAATATTAATTCGTTCATTTAAGCCAAGTCAAAGCTTAAACAAAGATGTCCAGACTGAGAAACGGAGAGCAGAGTGACTCTTGTTTGTTCATCTCTCCCCCCACCCCCAACTCTTACTCAACTTCAATAAAATAAATGTGTAGAAAGGCAATATTTAGAGTGATTGTATTGGGAATGTTGGTATTTGTCCATCTGCCCGCGTGTAACACAATTCTGAGTTTATTTTTCCTGTGGTCACTCCAGTCTCCATATCACAACTTACTATTTAGTGTCTACGAGAGGCATGTACTTCTAGTTTGGACTACACATCTGTAAAGGCTTAACATTCAGCAGGTCCTTGTTCCAGTGGGCTATTTTAGTGTGGTCATTAGAAAAGAGACCAGGTAATTTTTCATGTAATTTTAATCTCCACTAGACTACCTAGAAGATTACCTTGCCATTTATCTTGTAATGATTATTAACATAGTCTCTGTGGATTATTTAAAAACAAGGGGCAATAATGAAGTTATCATGAAACATTTGTGTTTTTTGCCATAACAGTAATGATACTCCTTAGAGAATGTCACTGTTTTGATTTCATGCATTTTTAAATAATAATTAAATTCTAAACGCTCTAGAGTAGTGCAAGTGCATGAAATAACTGATTGTGAGCCTTTTGATTGAGTGGTGAGTCCATTACTTTGGAGAGCTCCACTGGCATCCTCAGAGCCCTGGAATCTGTTTGGACGGTCCTCTCGCAGCGTGCTGCCTGGTGTATAGAAAGGGTACAGATGCATTCCTGGTCAGACAGAGTGAAGCTGCAGGCTTAGGGGAGTTCATCCCTGGAGCTAGTCTGCTTTGAAGGCCAGGGACTCCCTGTGACTGGTTGGTTCCTGGAAGTGATCAGCCAAGAGAAGGCTGATGGAGGCCATGCACAGGACATGGAATAACTACTGTACTCATGTTCAGTGAGCAATACATAGTGTGTCAGATACTCATTTATCTCTTCTCTCATCCTATAGCTATAGGTCACATGGATGCTAACTTGTCAGTAGTCATAAGATATCAAAGTGTAATTGTGTCCATTCTATAACCAACATTCTGACTACCTTTACCTTCCCTCCTTTCCTTGACGCCCATTCTTCCCTGAATCTGTTCCACAGGCTCTCCTGGCTTTCATTCCACAGAAACCTTTCAGTTACGTGACAGTGCGTTAGGCATGACCAGAGCCAGTAAGCTGGTCTCAGCCCTGCTCTCTGTCTCCTGACAGCGCATGATTCCAGCTCTGCGAGAACTTGATACCTCCCTTCCCTTGCTTCCCGTGACATTGACCTCTCCTGGTTCTCTCGCCTTCTTTCCAGCCAGGAGGTTCTGCTGCACCTGCACTCATTCCCGAGGCATCGCTCAGTCCCATGGCATCACAACCATCTGCACTGGGGCGCCTGCACACGCCCCTTTCATTTCACTCAGGTCTCTGTTCAAATGTCACCTCCCACAGAGTCCTTCCCTCCTTACCACTTGTGACTCTCTTGCTCTGCCTTATTTTCTTCACAGGACTCAGAACTACCTCACATATATGTGTGTTCATTTGGTTTTTATGTCCCAACTGGAAGATAAGCTTCATGAGAGCAGACTTTGTCATTCTGCACTTAAAGCAGTGCCTATTACGGAGCCGATACTACTAAATATCAAATGAATTAAAGGGTCACTCAGCCAATAGGTGCTAGAGCTGGAATTTTAACTCTCCCCCCTCCTGCTTATGTGGTTCAATAACCCCACACCTTTTGGGAACAGGAAATACAAGCGTTTTGACCATTCACTAAAGACTTGGTAGATTCTAAGGTGTTTTTTTCTTTTTTACTTCTTTAATATCACGAACTTCTTCTGTTATTTTACTTCTTGTTATCAACCACAGTCTATTTTAGTCTGCTATCCGAAATACATTAATCACTCAAAGCAAGATGAGATTAAGTATCACCCTATATCAAAACCTGGTTCCTTTATAACTCAAAATAGAGCAGAAAAAATACTTTGAATCAGGGAGCTTTTGAATTCTATACGCTTCTGATTGTAGGACAAGAAACAGCTAATTACTTTGAATTAGGACTGTTTTGATTAACGTAATACTAGATTAATGAGTTTTAAAATACCTTTATCAAATGAATTTTCTAATTTAACAACGTTATCTTACGCTTTTTATTAAAAGAAATGATGACTCGCTTTTTACACCATGCAGGATGTTAAAAGTTTAAAAGTGGTTTTTAATAACTGCATTAGTGCAAAGACTCTAGTTGTAGAAATGTTTGTTAATTATTCCATATCCATGAACAATGCACTCTACAGTGGAATTATTTTTAATCAAATCAGGTACCTGTATAAAGCAAAGGAAGGAATTCTAGACAGCACTCTGCCAGGCTTGCTCTTTGATGGACATTAGCAAATGGAAAAAGGCTTCATTCTCTTGGTTACACTTTGAAATAAGTGGCCAATCATTATTAATTCATTTGCACTCGTTGTACTGGCATAAATCATCATAAATTCATTTAGTCTAAAATGCATATAATATATTCTCCCACAGGAATTTCCTTGTAATTGAGCTATTAATTAATATATTTTTTAATATGACCTTTCCCTTCTCTACTATTCAGAGCCAAGGATAATTCATGGCCATTTCTTCAATCATAATTTTATTTTAAGTGTGAGAAACAAACGTGTCTTAACTACACCTGTAGACTGGCCTAGGCTGGACCAAAGCCCAAGAAAATGCCCTCTGCAGCCCAGGTCCCCATCCTCCTTGAATGCACTGTTTGTTCTATAGTTTACTCCTTCAACCTCATCAGTGACAGTGCTGCTTCCTTCCTCACAGCTGGTTGGAGAAATTGCCTGTGAGGCAACCAAGGGTTCCTGTGGGTCTTCATGCTTCTAGGAAGCATCATGGGAAGGAAAACTTACCCCCCTCTCACCCCCAAAAAAAGAAAAGGAAATGAAAATTACAAATGGAGAGCTCAAGAAAGATGTTAAAATGACACTGATTTTTTTTTATGATTTTCAAAGTGAAGTTTTCTTATTTTAATGCTATTTCTTCACAATTAGGTAAAAAAAAAACAAAGACCTGATTTATGTTCCTATCACGAACATTATCATGTTAGTAGTATCTGTGATTCTATGGAAATTAAAGTTTGAATTTGTTAAAAGGTGTTCTGTTTAGTGGCCATAATTGCAGTTGACTCTGAGTATGTGTTTTCAGTGAGTAAAAGAAGTCTAAAAGTGTTATTTATTTTTATCAAAGGAATGATGCTGAAAATAATACCTGATACTCAGACTAGAAATATATAACTGTAGTTCTTCATAGTTGACAGTGTTTTCATATCATAGGCATTTAATAAATGTAGCTGTGTTAATAAAGTAACTTGTGATAAGGATAAATAAATACTCCAGAAAACAAATTATGACCTAAGTAATAGAAGTTGTGTGTGTGGGGGGGGGGAGTGGGAGGATGTTAGTGTAAAGGCTTGTATATTACTCTTTTAAAAGAGCTGGTCATTATAACCAGCCAGATGCTACAAAAATTTAAAAGTTAATGTTTTTTATTGGTCAGTTTATGATTGGACAACATTCATCTTAACTGAGCAAAGCAACAAGTGAGTCACAGTGTAATACTCTCAGCTTTTTGACAGATATTTATATAGGCTTTATTTTGTTGTCTCTGTCTCAACCCTCTTCTCATCTTTTGCATTTTGCTGTCGCAGCAAAGAGTAAATATTTTCTTGCAGCTTTGCTCTTTTGTAGCACTTTTTTAAAAAGACAGTGAGACTGAAGTCGGAACACACACACAGAAAGCTGGAGGTAAAATAGCACTAAAATATGAGCTATTGTTATCACTCTTGACTGCATGACAACAGAATTAGTCTCCCGGCTGCCAGAGGGTTGCCGTTAATTGTGATTTATCCAAGGCTGGATGTTTGTGCTTTCTCTTTTTAAAAGGTTTTGTTGTGATTTGTTTTCCAGTGTTCGGAGGCTGTCTGCATTTTGGTAGTTCATTTGGACACTTGACTAGATTACGGGAGGAGGTGGTGATGGAGTGCCTACTGCTCCCTGAATTCCTACTACAGAGTTGTGGCAGTATCAGTGCCACTGAGCTAGCTACCTTACAGTTAAGAAAACCAGTTTGGGAACTTGACCTTGAATATGGTCCCAGGTTGACTTGAATAATGCTGAACTTCATCCTGCAGCAAGCTGAGTTAGGAACCTCTTGGCAGTCTCAGTTAAGAGCCAGTGACCAGTAGGAGGACTTATTAGTTGTAATAATTATAGTGGGAGAAGGCACTCTTATAGTTCGTTGAAACAGTAAGTGTATTATAAATAGCACTGTTTCCAAGCTTTTCAATATCCTGGGCCAGTAAAAGTTCCAAAAATAAAGTGTGAGAGTATTTAGCAATGTTTTAAATTTTTTATTCTGCTGAGTACAAAAATTAAAAAATACTACTCTCTTCATCATTTTATTTAAAAAATCTTTTTATTCCCCACAGTGTAGCAAGAACATAACCTTAGAATGAGCACTCCTTTAAGTTGAAAAAGTTTAGCTTTATGAAAAGGATTTATTAACACAAAGTTTATATTTTACCATTTCACCATAGAGCCACAGGAAAAGTGTATAGCAGACTCTTGGAAATTTCTGATTGCGCTTGGTACAGAATAAAGTAATTTTTAGTATTTGCCAAAGCAACAGTGCGTACTAAGTACTTACTGAAAAATAAGGCACTGTGATAAGCCTATGACAAATATTAATTTTTTAAAAAATGTTCATATGTTCCAGGGAACTTACTCAATTAGCAGACAGGAAAAGGTAATAAAATGAAAATAAGTGAATAAAATTAGCTTTAGACAATAGAACAAAGTGCAAGAGATGCTTTATTGTTGTTTGTTAAATGTGTGGCCAATAATTGCTATATTAATAAGAATTTCATTCTAGGCTAAGCGGGAAAATGTGGCAGAAATTTCTAACTACTTGTGCAGTACCATTCTTCCCTTCCCTGTAAACAACACCTCAGTTTTGACTCAGCTGGTGTGGTCCAGTGATTGAGCATCCACCTATGAACCAGGAGGTCAAGGTTCAATTTGCTGTCAGGGCACATGCCTTGGTTGTAGGCTAGATCCCTAGTTGCAGGGCATGTAGGAGGCAGCCAATCAATGATTTTCTCTCATCATTGATGTTTCTGTCTCTCTCTCCCTCTCCCTTCATCTCTGAAATCAATAATAATAATAATATATTTGGGGGGAAAAAAGAAAGAAAATGAGCAATGATTCTTAAAAACAAAAACAAAAAAACCCCCACTCAGTTTTGTTAAAGATAGCTGTGTGTCCAGCTCACAAACTACATTTCCCATCCTTCCTTGAAACTAGGGTAATTATTGTGTGATATAATTCTGTCCAGTGAAATGTCATCAGACTTTAAAAGGGGGCTTGACTTACCTGGCACATGTGTTTGCTCTTTATCCTTCTACTTCTTCCTGCCCATAAGGAAGATGCAATGCTGGGTGTATAGTAAACAATTTTGTGACCATGATTCAACTAAGTTACAACCAAGACAATCAGAGGAACTTGGTATGGCTCTAATTAGCTGTTGAACAAAGTATAGAAACCTTCTCATTGTGTGAGAAAAGAAAAAGATAAATTTTTATTTAATCTGTTTTGTAGAGACACTGATAATGGCAGCTTCATATACTTTTGTAATTCAGGGGAGGAAGAGATTAATCATAAAGTATACAGTTTTGAATCCATAGCTGGGTAGAGTGTCATGAATAAAATATTGCTTCTTACCTACTATGGTTCTCAGTTATTTCATCCAAAGCATAGGAATAGATCATGTTTTTCCAAAGCCCTTATAACTAGAAAATTCTGTGATTCTAATTAATCCATTTGGCTGGGGATAAGTAGATCACAATTAAAAGGCAATAGAGCTTGCCCTTTTCTAGTCACAAGACAGCGAAAATCTGATTATACTCCTTTTTTTATAAAGAATTTATTTTTTATATATTTTATTGATTTTTTTACAGAGAGGGAGAGGGATAGTTAGAAACATTGATGAGAGAGAAACATCCATCAGCTGCCTCCTGCACACCCCGTACTGGATGTGCCCACAACCAAGGTATATGCCCTTGACCAGAATCAAACCTGGGACCCTTAAGTCCGCAGGCTGACACTCTATCCACTGAGCAGTTAGGGCTGATTATACTCCCTTTTGGATTAAAACTTTCCAGTGGTTCCCCATTGTCACCAGAATAAACAGACTCTTCGCATGGCACATATGACCTTTGTGATCAGGCTCTAAGAACCCGCCCTGCCTCATGTCTCACCGATACATTCCATCCACCTTGCCCTCCTTCCCCCTTGCCATTGCTGCAACCCCTTCCCTCCCCCAACAACATTGTCAGCCATGCTGAACTTTGAGTAATCCCGTGATCCTGCTATATTCTTGCTCCTTGCCTGGTCTTTAGGCATGCTAGTCTCTGCCTGGAGTGTTTTCTTTCCCTACTCCTCCTCTCTGAGTGGCTAATTCCTACCTATGCGTTAGGTTTTGGTACAGAGGTCACCTTTCCCTTAAGCCTTTTCAAACCCCTGAGATGGGGTTCAGTGCCTCTGTTAAGCTCTGTCATGATAAGATGTGCTTATAAATATAACACTGTTCATAATATATTCAAATTACCTGGTTGCTCACCTATCTCCTGAGCTAGAATGTATTTCCTTGAGGGGAAGAGCTGAGTGTTATTCCCGTTTCCCGTACTTAGTACAGCACGGCAAATGCTCTATGAAAAGGTATTGCATGAGTCTTTGGATGGATAGATTGGGACCAAATTGTTGAAAGCCTTGAAGGAATGTCAGGCCGGTTTGTTAAACTTTTTAATACTGCCCCTGGAGAGTTTTTATGAAGGAGTTAGTTATGATGGCAGATCGTTGCCCACGTGCTTACTCAGTGAGACACTGTGGAACACTGCAGTGGGGCATTTATGTAAAATAAGTCAATTTGTATTTCTGTACAAAATTAGAATCTATCCTATACAGGTTAAATACAACATTTATTGGGTACCAAACACTTAAGAAAATTCTGACAGGTAAAGTTCCAATTCATAAAATTCTAGTCATGAGACTTTTTCTGTCCATAGGAAAGGTACTGTCATCTTAATTTTAGCTTTTTCCTCACCTTGGTCCATTTTGCAGAACACCTACATTATGTGGAATTATAAGTTAAATCAACCCTAAATTTGAGAATATAAGTTGAGGAAAGCATACATTTATCTATCCCTTTTTATTATCATACCATTTTCTGATGGAACAGTGGGAACAGTTCCTTAGTGCCAGCAAGAAGAATATGTGATTAGGAAGTTTGAAGTCTTAGGCATCCTAGATTGTTCCTCCAGAACGCAAGTGTCATTAATGCCGGTAGGATCCTATTCATCAACAAGGCTGGAAACCAATAGCTTAACTTGAAAATTCTCTTCATCTTCTTTTATTTACATATCTTGTTTGGAATAAGTTGTCAGAGACAGATGTGGAATTTTAACATTTATATGTCTTTATAATTCCAAAACAGATCATTGGAGAAAAACATACATGGACTAGAAGAGTTAAAATGTGTGTTAAACAGGCCATTTTTCTCTCTTCTTCTCTCAATGCCCCACCCTGGCCTGCTAGAGCTGAGGGGATCTGTGCTTTGTGTTAACAGAGACTTGGAGGAGAACTAAAGAGGGAGAGATGCTGGAGGAGACGTTTGTTGGGGGGAGGAGGTGGTGGTTTAGGGGAAGGGGTGACGAGCCTCAGGGAACCTGCATTTCCTGTTGGGCTGGGCATCCTCGCTCTGAGGGGGGGCGGGGGTGTCATGCTTTGCTGTGGCCATACAGGGCCAGGGGTCTTTCAGAGAACCCTTACTGTTTTCGCTTCTCTGTCATTGCATCGGAAGGCAAATGATCACATCCCCTAGGCTGGGCTTCCCACTTTGTCAGGAAAATAGCAAGAAATCAGCCACTTATTGTTTATTATTGCTCACCAGAAAAGAAATTGTCAGAGTGCTGAGGAAGCTGCCTCTAGAGTTCCCACCACAGAAAAACCAGCCAGGTCCCTCTATCACCAGAGTGCTCTCCCCTGTCACAAATACAGAACGGGGAGAGGGCAGTTAAGGAAAATGATGATTGAAATGCTATAAAACATGGTACTCAGGCAACTTCACTTCCCCTTTGCAATATCACTTACCCGGGATACACCTCCAGGGAGCCCTAGCCCTTAGATTGGAAGCCATCGCCGCGGTGTTTCGGGGCGTCCACAGGGAATAGCGGCGGAGGTTTCTCTGCAGCTCCTAGCAGTAAAGAAGACACGGAAAGTGGTAGACGTGTGGACGTTTTGAAGTATTATTCCGACAAGCTGGGTGGGGCAGGGAGCTGCATTAGAAACGTACATGCCGTAAAGACCTCTGTTTTCCCTTTGAGGCCCATAATGTGTGTGAAGCTCTGTGCTTGGTGTTTGGGGAGACACAAGTTATATGAGACACACTCCTACCCTCAAGGCACCTGCTGAGGAGAAGGGACGTGTGCAGAAATGCTTGCATTTAAAAACATCCGGTGGTGCAGGGCACACATGTGCGGACAGACAATGGAGAACAATGGATCGCCCTTTTAAAGGGGTGTATATTGTGTGAGCCACAAAACTTGAAGCTTTCCATACATTTACATGGCTAAGTTTGAGAGTAAAATTTACAGAATGCATGCATGAATGAAGTATGAGTCGGGGGATGGTTTCTCAAGGAGGCTTTCCCCATGTAGGTGCCTTTTTTGTTTACTGCAGGCAGTGTTAGCCCAAGGGCCCGGCCTCCTGAGATATTTTCTGCAGAATTTGGTAGAAAAGTATATGTATGCAGTTGCCTGGGGAAAGGACCAATGGCTTTCAACAGATTCGTGAAGAGTCTGTGTCTGAGAAGAAGCTCGGATCCGCTAACTTACAGGCTGCAGCCACAGACGCGTGTCCTGGCTCTGCGATGCCCTTTCCCTCTCTTCGCTTCCTTTTCAGCCATTCTCACTCAACAGTGGGCCATAACATAAGTGTTGTCGTTGTCGAGTGCATTGACGTTTATATGCCACGTTCCTGCTTTTGAAGACAAACCAGCTCAACATGTTTTTCACACTAAGCCCTGACTGCCACTTGTTGCAACATTCATTTCACACTCAGATGCTTCACGACAGTTAACTATTATTATCCCCATTTTACAGGCAGGGAAACAGAGGCTCACTGAGTCCCTTCCTAAGCCTGCCCCCTAATAAGATATGAAATTGTGGTTAATCCTCTGTCTTAAATCTGAAGCCTGCACTCCCCTATCCAGTCCTGTGATTTATAACTTGTTTTTGTCTCTTTCTCTCAAAGAACAAACACACCAAAAAAAGTCTTCGGAATTGCAGTTTGCCCTTCACAGTCTCTTTTGTGCTTTTTTTTTTAAATGTCAGAATGCCTTTTGAAGGAGATGGGCTTCTGCAGCCACTGGGCACATGTGTACAAACTGACAGCATTGTCTTCACCAGTAAGCAGGACATGTTAATTAAAATCTAGATCATTTCAACAGATTTAAACATCATATGAGCTGTATCTGGGTGTTGTTTTTTTAAAATGTTTCTGTTGATTTCAGAGAGGAATGGAGAGGGAGAGAGCTAGAAACATTAATGATGAGAGAGAATCATTGATCAACTATCTCCTGCACCAATCTTCTATTGGGGATTGAGCCCAAAACCTGGGCATGTGCCCTGACCGGGAATTGAACTGTGACCTTTTAGTCCGTAGGTCAATGCTCATCCACTGAGCCACACCGGCTGGGCAAGCTGCATTTAATTTAACCAACTGCGTGAAGAATTTCCTGCACGCCTGACATCCTCGTACTCAATAACACCAGGAAGTGGAGGAGGTACACACTTAGGAGGGAACACTTTTTCATGCTACACACTCTGCCTTCTCCATCCCTCACCCCTGTGGGTGAACATTGTGCATAATGAGATGTGTCACGGTGGGAAGTGTTTGACACATGAAGTCTGTTAGATGCAGAAGAAAGGTGAAGAAACCCCATATTCCATCATTTGAAGCCATCTGCATCTTGCAGAATGCGTAATAGGGAGAAACATCACAAGTTTAGGATTACTAATAGGTTTTGAAGTTGTGTATAGTTATTTATATGTAATTTTCATGGAATTAAAACACTTCAGAATATGATATAAGATATTGTCACCTAAATAATGCTCAGTCACATATTGTAAACTCAAGATCTCTCATAATCTCTCTCTGTTCAAAACACTTTCTCAGTTAAAAAAAAAAAAAAAAAAGAAATCCAAAGTAGTTTACGTTTTGAAAATATGCTTTAAAGAAAACATCACAAAAGTAAAATTACTTTATTGCTCTGCCTTTTATTTTGTAATTTTAGGCAAGGCATTGACGTTTCTTCTGCTCCAGCCGCCGAGCCCCAAGCTTCCTCCACACAGTACCATCCGGAGAACGGCCATCGATCTGATTGGACGCGGGTTCACGGTGTGGGAGCCTTACATGGACGTGTCTGCCGTCCTCATGGGGCTGCTGGAACTCTGCGCGGACGCCGAGAAGCAGCTGGCCAAGTACGTGCTCAGTTCCAGTTAATACGATTGGTTTTGTTGCCAGTGATTACCCTTTATAAATTGTGTGTTTTTAGTAGAAAAATAAACAAATGTCTCAATATATGAAAACTGGGATGTAAAAGGGAAGTTTGTTCCTGTAATTTTAACATCATTTGGATTTAGCATTGAGCCCATGAATGATCAGTCAGTAACAGTTTTAAAATTGTTTATTGTGATTGTTAGCTAATAATAGTATAAACATCATTTATAAAGAAAATTGTATTTCCCATATTGCTTTACTAATAGAATGTGTGACCAGATAGTTTGGGGCATTATTTCTTTGTACTCATTTTGATTTTTAAATCGCCTTTATTGAGGCTTCACTTGCACACAGTAAAAGACCAGTCATAGGAAGTTGCAGTGATCTAGGGAGCAATGATGACAGTAATGGAGTAGGAAGATGAGCTGATGGACTTGCTAAAATAAACTAAATGGAAACACTTGGTCAGGAATGGCTAGGAGTGTATGCGTGTGGGGGGGGAGGCCTTAGTGTTGACTTGAGAATTCAGCCTCCTGATTCCTGGAGGAAGCCCCTCCCCCCCCCTTTTTTGGTGATATAATGCTCATAACATTAAACTTGCCGCTATAGTCAGCTTAAAGCAATGATTCTGTGACATTAAGTGCATTCACAAGGTTATGCAGCCATCACTGCTATCAAGTTCCCATAGTAGTTGCTCCAAATGGAAACTCCGTATCCATTAGGCAAACACTCCCTATTCTCCCCACTCCCACCCTCACCCAGTCTCTAGTAGTCACTAATGTTTTCTATCTATGAATGTACCTATTCTGAAAATTTCATTTAAGTGGAATTATGCAATATGTGGCCTTTTGTGCTGGCTTCTTTCATTTAGCATCTTTCCAAGCTTCATTCATGTTGTAGCATCCTATCTAATAAAAGAGTAATATGCAAATTAGGTGTCACTCTGTCACAAAGATGGCCACCCCCATGGCCACAAGATGGCGGCTCCCAGTCCGGCTCAGCCCTGCCACCGAAGTGGTCAGGCCTGTTAGCCAGGCAGGTGGCAGGGGAGGCTGAGGGCCCAAGGGGTGGAACAGGCGATCAGAAGGGGCTCGGGGGGGAGCCGGTGATCGGAGGGGGCAGGGGCAGAGCTGGTGATTGGAGGGATCTGGGGGTCCCCTGCCCAGGCCTGCATCTCGGCCAGAGGTTACAGGCCTGGGCAGGGGTGGAGCTGGGATTGGAGGGGCAGGGTTGGAGCCAGTGATTGGAGTGAACTACAGAGGAAACACCTTTTCTGACCACTCATTGGCTAAGCTCCAATGTAACTTGGGTAATAAGAATCCAAAAAGGTGATCTAGGGTTTTTCCACCACACTCCTGGAGAAAAAAAATGAAGGTCCACTGCTAGAGAGCTAAGAAATGTCATATCCTGCCTTAACCGGTTTGGCTCAGTGCATAATGCCTCAGCCTGCTGACTGCAGGGTCTGGGTTCAATTCTGACCAAGGGCATGTACTTAGGTTGCAGGCTCCTCCCTGGCCGGGGCCCAGGTCAGGACATATGCAGGAGGCAACCAATCAAAGTGTTCTTCTCACTTTGATGTTTCTCTCTGTTTTTCCCTTCTCTTCCACATTCTCTCAAAATCAATGGAAACATATTCTCAGGTGAGGCTAAAAAAAAAAAAAATGTGATATTTTATTGAAAGACATATCTTGAAAATGCCTAAATAAAGTTGTCATTTTTTCATGGTGAAGGTATTGGAGTCCGTGTTGATGAAAACACCTTGGTGGCTGTGGTGACTGGCAGTGGCTGCAGCAGTGGGGTGATGGGCTGGTGGCTTCCCCTGATTAGCCGCAAAGGAAGGCCGGACTGTGGCTTAGGCCTGCTCCCCAAGGGGAGCAGGGAGCGGGCCTAAGCCATTAGTAGGATATCCCCTGAGGGCTCCCAATATGTGAGAGAGAGCTTGCTGGGCTGAGGGATCTTCCCCCCCGCCCCCCACGAAGTGCACGAATTTCATGCACTACGCCCCTAGTGTATTAATAACTTCCTTTCTATAGCTGGATAATATTCCATTTAATGGATGTACCACATTTTGTTTTATATCCACTTATCTGTAGATGGACATTTGGGTTGTTTCTACCTTTTGGCTGTTGTGAACAATGATGCTATGAACATTCATGCACAGGTTTTGGTTTGAATACCTATTTTCAATGGAATTGTTGAGTCATATAGTAATTCTATGTTTGAATTATTATTGAGGAACCACTATTTCCCATAGTGGCTCCACCATTTTACATTCCTACCAGCTATGCACAAGCATTCCATTTACTTTGCATCCTCACCAACACTTTTTTTCTGTTTGTGAGTGTGAATGCCTAGTGGTAGGAATTCTGGAACTGTCCCATGATGTTCCTCTTAATGTAAATGTGATCACCTTTTTGGTTTTCTCAGTGATTAGAATTTCATTCTTATCATGGTTAATTTTTAACAAAAACCTGGAATTCTCTGCCCTTTTATTCTTGGTTGCCTTTCTCAGACCCCAAGTTCTCTTCTGTTCCAGCATGCTTTGGACTGTAGTCTTTCTGACAGCTGCTCTGGGCTCAGAAAGTGGGGACCAGACAAACAGGTAAAGCCTAGACTTGAAGGCTTGACTTTGTCTGCAGACCGGACATGCCCAGCCCAAAATCCCAAGATTGGTTGGTAGGAGGAAGGCATTTATTTCAAACAAAGGCAGCTGTCCTTCCTATCACCTCATATCTCTGTGCTCCCCAACTTCACCTGGGTGCCTTTCCTGGCTGTGTGCCCTTCAGCAAATTGCTTCATCTCTTCTCTCAGTTCCAACTATACTTGGGGCTAATTAAAGTACCTACTTCAGAATGTTGCTATGAAGTTTATAGCAACGAGTTTGTATTTGCAAAGTGCTTAGGAGAGTATTAGCTAAAAGATGAAATGCTACCTACCTGGTGGTAGTGCAGGGCCATTGTCCTGGTGCTCAGCAAATCAGGCCCCGCCCATTTCTAGAATGAACATTTCGACATAGTGGGAGCCAGCATAGTTTATGGATGCTGAAGGTCGGAAGGTTCTTGACTGACTTTAAGGATTAGGAGGAAATAGGAGCCCTTGAGTTCGTAGCCATCATAAGAGGCAGCTAGCTGGCCTTTGAACAAAGCCCCAGGACATTTTTCCAGCTTTTGCCCTCCCCATGCACACTCTCCCAAGAGCCCTGTGCTGGCTGCTGTGACCACAGCTCCCTGGGTGTCCTAGGGAGCCTTTCACACTTTTTGATTGTCTAAAATTTTACTTTGACTTAATATTTCTGATTATTTTCAAGTCTGAACTAAACACAATTTCAACAGTGTCCACTCTCGTTTTGTTGTCTAGGAAGGGAAGTGGTAGGCCTTTATTGTAGGTTTTGTATTTAATATTTTATTTTTGGATAAATTTACATGAAACTTTTATCAGCAAACATAAAGATGCACTTATGTTTTATCTACATGTAGTACGTCTACAGACACAAATACTGTAGTTTTCCGGTAAGTAATTTACACCTTGCTATTATATCCTTTTCTGTCATGAAGATTAGTAAGACTCTATATACCGCTCTGAATAAATGAATGCATCAGCATTTAGCCTTGAGGAGTTCAATGTAATTTTCATCGTGATAAATTGCATAATAAGCAAGAAAATGTTTGCTTATTAATCTGAAACAAGATTTAGATTGAAAATGGCCTTTTCCACCCATGACACACTCGGCACAGGCTGCAGTGGGGAAAAAGGGAGCCGTGGGGGGAGGGGGGGATTGGGGGGGTATATGTGCACCTCATGCTCAGTCTCCTCTGCCGCCCCTATGTACCTGCCTCACTGATTACGGTGCTTAGCTGCCTGCTTGAGGCCGCAGTGTCAAGTTTGCTTCATTAAGAAGCGTTTGCTTTGTAAAATTTCAGTTGGTATTTATTGACAAAGAAAAGCACAGGCAGTGGTTCCTCTTTCTTCCCATTCTTGTGAGTCGACGAGGGTTGGGGTTTTGGGGAGGGGCCTGCTACCTAGTCTGGGGAGTGCATCTTATAGCAGTTTCCTTCCTCCTTCCTACCCTGCATATGGACTCCTCTATCAGAGATGACTCCAGGAGGTCTGCAGAAATTGTATATGGCTCAAGATGAATAGGGAGTTTTCCAAAATTAACAACGCCTTTATTTTAGAAATGTGTCTTCGAATTTTCCATCTTTGAAATCAAAATCTCACCAGTTATTTTCTATTGTTTTCGAATATTTTCCCCAATTTTATACTATGTTTATTAGCTAGCAGTTAATGTGAGGGAGGAACAGTGTTAGATAGTACAACAATACGTACATTGTTGTAAAGCTTCAGACAACAAAGACCCTGTCTCCAGGGCACTTGCAGTCTTACAGGAAAGGTAAGACCCGCCTGGACGCAGCGCGAGACGAAGGGAGGACGAGAGGAAGGGGTCTGATGGTCAGAGCATGAGGAGAGACGGACAGCCGGGTGATCAGAAAGTGTGCATGGAAGAGCTTTATGTGGTTGCTTATGAGGAGAGGAGGGGAAGGACAAGGATGTGCGAGTGGACAGAGATGGGATGGCACAGGTGTGCCTGGAAGGTGCTGAGTAGTGGAAGTAAATGTTGCTTTTAACAAATTTTATCCATTTATGGCAGAACTTAAACAGTGGCATGCTTTTATCTAAACTCTAGCATGATTTCCTTCCTGGTTACTCCTGGGGGATAGAATTAGGGTGAAAGGGAACATTGGTTTTGCCTTTTACTTTATAAAACGAGTGTTAGTGAGTTTCTTCCTTTCTTTAGCACCTGCCATAGCAGCATGCAGGGAAACAGGTGTGGAACGCAGCCTCTTACTGAATGCTTGCTCCCTGAGAGTTCTGTGCTGCACACTCCACAAGTGTTCCCACCTGAATAGAGGGAAGCTCAAGAAATAGGCATTATCATCCCCATTTTGCAGATGAGAAAAATACGAATCTTCTCTCTTCTTGTCCATAGTAAAATGCTGGGGTTCAAACTCAGGTCTCACTGACTCTAAAAACAATGCTTTTACCAGGGAACCACCTAGCATTCAAAATCTAATACCCACACTTTGGCCAGTGTGGTTCAGTGGGTCGGCCATTGTCCCGGGCACCAAAAGGTTGCTGGTCTTAAATGACAAAAATCTAACACCCATAGAATTACAGACCAACCAAGTAGTAAATTAAAAGCAGCCTAGCCCTAATGGGTTTGGCTCAGTGGATAGAGTGTCAGCCTGCGGACTCAAGGGTCCTGGGTTCCATTCCAGTCAAGGGCATGTACCTTGGTTGCAGGCACATCCCCAGTGGGGAGTGTGCAGGAGGCAGCTAATCAATGTTTCTCTCTCATTGATGTTTCTAACTCTATCCGTTTCCCTTCCTCTCTGTAAAAAATCAATAAAATATATTTTTTAAAAATTCAAAAAATTACCAGTAAAATTGCTTAATAAATAAATAAATAAATAAATGCAGCCTAATAAAAGGATGTAGAGTGTCAGCTCATTGTATTTTTCATATTTTTAAGATATAGTTAATGAAATTATTTTCATTGGGAATTTTGTGCCTTCTAGAAGTTAAAAGCTTATTTATTTATTTTTAGGTTTTTTTATTTTTTTAATTATTTTTTTTAATTTATCTTTACTGTTCAGATTATTACAGTTGTTTCTCTTTTTTCCCCATAGCTCCCCTCCTCCCAGTTCCCACCCCAACTTCTGTCCTTGCCCCCCCACTGTCTTCATCCATAGGTGTATGATTATTGTCCATTCTTTTCACGCACCCCAACACCCTTAACCCCCGAAAATTGTCAGACCACTCCCTTTCTATGCCTCTGATTCTATTCTATTCACCAGTTTATTCTGTTCACCAGATTTTTTATTCACTTGATTCTTAGATTCACTTGTTGATAGATATGTATTTGTTGTTCATAATTTTTACTTTCCTTTTTCTTCTTCCTCTTCTCAAAGGATACCTTTCAGCATTTCATATAATACTGGTTGGGTGGTGATGA
>PVJC01031905.1:0-20277 GCA_004026665.1 Murina feae | reverse complement strand
GGGGATGTCCACCTGCTGGTGTGTCTGGCCAGCCTGGGCGAGGGGCTGAGGGCTGTTTTCAGGCTGCCCACAGTCCCTTAAGGGTTTGAGTCCCTACTGGGATGCCTGGGCAGCCTGGGTGTGGGGCTGAGGGCCGTTTTCAAGCTGCTCACAGTCCCTTCAGGGTTCTAGTCCCTACTGGGATGCCTGGGCAGCCTGGGTGCAGGGCTGAGGGCTGTTTTCAGGCTTTCAGGCTGCCCACAGTTCCCATTGACCCAGCGTCCCAGAAAGGCTGGCTGGAAGCAGGTTTCTGGGGTTTATTTATCTTCTATAATTGATACACTATTGCTTTAAGCCCAGGCCTAGGCAGGTAACGTAGCCTCCTGTTGGCTTCAGCTCCATGGCTTCTATAATTGAAAGAATGTTGCCTTAGTAGAGGTCTAGCTGACCTAGGCGGGCAGTTTCCTCCATCGCTGGTGCAACAGAAGCCTCCTGTTTGGTTCAGCTCTGTGGCTTCTATAATTGCAATTATGTTGCCATGAGCAGAGAGAGGCCCAGCCAGCCTAGGCAGACAGTTTACTCCTGGTGCAACAGAAGCCTCCTGTTTGATCTAGCTCCGTGACTGCCGGCCTCCATCTTGGTTGGGTTAATTTGCATACAGCCTCTCTGATTGGATGGTGGGCGTGGCTTAGGTGTCCCAGAGAAATGGTCAATTTCAATATTACTCTTTTATTAGACTAGATATCTATATCTTCCAAGTGCTATCCTATAAGTTCCAAGGGCTTTTATTCCCATCATTTCATTAACACACCTTGATTTTTTATTTACAACACACTGCTCAGGAGAGTTACAATAGCAGCTACCAGTTGCTGAACTAAGAGGCGCCATGTACTGGCTAGCTACCTGTATGGATTACTTACACAGTGTCATCACTGAGCAGGTATTAGTCACATTTCATAGACGCCGCAACTGAGGCTCAGAATAATGACACAAGTTGTTCAATGTTCCCCACAAGCCACAGTTTAGCAGGATCAAACCCGAGGATCATTCCTTTGAGCGCTGACACCTGGGGTCCCTGCTGAGGGTGCAGGTAGGAGGCTCCAGTGGAGGAGGAGGGATGGGAGGGGGGAAGGCAGAGATAACAGTGCATTTTCAGGCTCAAGCTGGTTATTTCTTCTCCCAGATTGTGAGAAAATGGAATTTATTATTCTTATCTACCACATATTCTGCCCTTTCCTTTCAATTATCAATATTTCTAAGAGCTAACTGCAAAACCCACCACTCCCAAGAAGTCATCTTTGATTAGCTCTACTGTTCAACCCTACTCTCCCCTGCCTTTCTAATACAACATTTAAGCCAATTTCTCACTGAGGGTGAAACTGAGGGCCACTTCAACATTTATTTCGTTTGCTTATTCCCAAAGTAAAGTAAATTAGTTATTCTTGAACAAGTCAATGGGTCTTTACAAAAAAGGAGATAATATTAATTTTTATCTAGTTTATTTCCAATTCGGACATTTCAATTTGTGAGATTATTTTTATTTTAAAATTGGTTACTATTACTTTTCACTTGTTATTTTTTTCTTGTCAAAGTTTTCTTGTTCTTTCAAGTACATTTAGTTTCCTATCTGGAATAGATGTTACTAATAAGTTCCGTAAGGCGGGGAACATGCTTTCTCATCCCATCAACACCTCTAGCACAGGAATCTGCAAAGAGCAGGCACCGATACTTGCTGTTGTGAACTGCCAGCTCACCGGTAGGAGGCACTGATGGTGCTAGGTGGGTGAGATTCCCTGATGAACATTAGTAAGTTATTTAATGGCTGATCACTGGGTTGTATACCTGAAACTAATGTAATATTATATGTCAACTGTAATAAAAATAAAATATAATTTAGTTTTTAAAATAAACAAGCAAAATTTATAAAGTACAAAGTAAACGATTCAGTGGGCTCCTATGTCCTCCACGAGTTGCACGTGCACCTTCTATGGAGGGGAGCCCAGGCCAGATGTGGGGGCGCAGCCTTCGCAGTCCAGATGAGTCCCTGGGCAACTCCGGCACAAACAGCACAGCTTTCCTTGATCCTGTGGGGCCTCCATCCCCACAAAAGGCGAAGCCACTCCTCCAGCCTCCGCCCTCTCTCCCAGTTAAATGGTTCTTGGCTAGGACGCTGCCAGTGTCGGACTCCCCGCTCCCAGCTCCCAGGTCCTTCCCGAGCTTCCCAACCCAGGGCCGCGGAAGGGGGCACCGCGCTGGGGAGAGGGGCTGGCAGAGGGGTGGGGGTGGGGGTAGAGGTGTGTGTGTGTGTGTGGGGGGCTTAGTGCAAGGCCAAGCCCCATCTTCCCCAGGGCGGGCGAGAGCCTCTGTGCGCGTGCGGACCCTCCCTGCAGGTGCGCACCTCACTCTTCACAGCGGAGCGCGGAGGCCGGCCAGCTGGGGTCCCCTTCTTTTTATGTTTTCCCATTGACTTTGGGGGAGAGTGGAAGAGAGAGGGAGGAGAGAAACATCCACGCGAGAGAAGTGCATTCACTGGTTGCCTCCTGCACCGCCCCACCAGGGCCCCGGGCGGGGAGGAGCCTGCAACCGAAGGGTGCGCTGTGGACTGCGTGGACCCCGGCGAACCGGGCTCTACCCGCCGGCCGCGGGGCCGCGGGCCGGAGGGAGGTCTGGGCGAGCACGCAGGCGGGGGCGGGGCCCACCTCGTAGTATTTGCCGTCAGCGTAGCAGCCGCAGCTGTGCGGCAGGATGCAGCTCTTGCCGTTGAGCACGTAGCCCGCGTCGCACTGGCAGCCCTCCACGCAGTAGTGGTTGCAGTCGCTCTTGAGGCGGATGGCGGCGCAGCGCGGCTGGCACACGCTCACGCAGCTCTCGTAGTGGCTGTGGGGCGGGCAGGTGACGGCTGCAACCAAGACAAAGCAGGGCGCAGACAGTCAGGAACCGCGGACCCGGCTCCCCATCACCGCTCTCTGCTTCTGGAAAGCCCCCGACTTGCGATTACTGACTTGATGGGCCAGCGAGCAGGGGGAGACAACTGGAGGGTCCTCACTAATGTGTCCTCTGCTCAGCCTCCCATCTGCTTCCGTAAACCCCCCTCCCAGCAGGCATCTGCGCTTGAGGCAGGCGCACCATCATCCCCGCCTGGGGTGCTCACCCTGGTCACCTGAGGCACCTGCCTGCCCTCCCGGCCTACCGCACCTTCACTCCCCAAGTCTTCATCAAGGTCCCCACTCAGCCAACACTAACAACGCACCCTCATCTCAGAACTTGCATCCTAAGCCGACCATTGATGATGGTGGGCCTCTGAGCGCCTTGGTTTCGGAGAAGGCAAATGCACGTGTGTGCAGACCCCTGCCAACTCTGCTCTATGGGTTTCACCTGCGTGCAGATGCGTTCATGGAGAGCAGTTAGGGTTCTGGAGCCAGATGTGAGTGACCACAGCTCCTCAGTCCGTGTAACACCTGCGCCATGACGTGTGCTTAGAGCAGCGCTGAGCCAGGAGTGTTCAGGTCGTTAGCCAGTCATTAAGACAGGTCTGCTTCAGAGTTTTACAGGAACTTTGATAGGTGTATATAGAAAGCACAACTACTAATATGTGAGAATTCCCACTCCATTGTGGTATTTGCATTGCTGCTGCAGTGAACGTTCTTGTACATATGTTTTCCTTCATGAGTAAGTGAACCTATACAATAAATTCCTGAAAGTGAAATTGCTGGGTCAAAGGGTATGTATAGTTAAATTCTTTACAGATGCCATTGCTGTGCCGTCTAAAGAGGCTGCTCTATGTCACCCTCCCCTCAGGGCTGCAGGAGGAGGCGTGTTTCCCCACACTCGCCCTGACTGCTTATCACCAAATTTTCTGTCCCTTGGAAATATGGAAAGTTCAATGCTGTGGCTACAAGGGATTGCATCCAGAATATATAGAGAACTCTTAAAACTCAACAGTACAACAAACAACCTGATTTAAAAATGGGCACAGGACCTAAGTAGACATTTCTCCAGAGAAGACATATGAACAGAGATATATGAATGATCAATAAGTACAGAAAATATGTCCCAGGTCACTAATGATCAGAGAAATACAAACCAAAACTACAGTGAGACCTCATATGCATTAGAATGGCTACTATTAACACACACGATAAAAATGCTGTGGGCCAATTACACCATGGAATACTATGCAGCTGTAAAAAAGAGGGATCTCTTTACCCTTTGAGACAGCATGGAGGGACCTGGAGAGTATTATGCTAAGTGAAATAAGCCAGACAAGTATCACATGATTTCACTTATTTGTGGAATCTAATGAACAAAATAAATTTACCAATAAAATAAGACCCAAAGCCATGAAGGCATGGAACAGACTGACATACCTCAATTTGGCGTTGGTGGGTGGGCGGGGGGAGGTGTGGAGGGGTGAGAAGAGATAAACCAAATAAACTTACTAGAGGCCTGGTGCATGAATTTGCACATTGGGGGAGGGGGGTGTGGAGGCCCTCAGCCCAGTCTGGACCTTCTCACAGTCTGGGAGCCCTCAGGGGATTCCAACTGCTGGGGAGTGGGCCTAAGCCAGCAGTCAGACATCCTTAGTGCTGTTGCAGAGGTGGGAGAGGCTCCCGCCACTGCCACTGCACTCTTCAGCTGTGAGCCTGGCTTCTGGCTGAGTAGCACTCACACTATGGGAGCGCACTGACCACCAGGGGGCAGCTCCTGCATTGAGCATCTGCCCCCTGGTGGTCAGTGCACTTCATAGCGACTGGTCATTCCACCATTGGGCCAAAACCAGTTCTCTGACATCCCTTAGGGGCCCCAGATTGTGAGAGGGCACAGACCAGTCCCAGAGACCCCACTGGTTCATAATCGGGGCCAGAGGAACATGGGAGGTTGGCCAGCTAGGGAGGGACTGCAGGAGGGCTCCAGGGTATGTCTGGACCATCTCACTTAGTCCCTATTGGCCAGACCCCAGCAGCAAGTTAACCTACTAGTTGGAGTGTCCACCTCCTAGTGGTCAGTGCATGTCATAGCAACTGGTTGAATAGTTAACTGTCTGCCCCCTGGTGGTCAGTGCATGTCATAGCATGCAATTGAGCAGCCTTAGCATATCATTAGCATATTACGCTTTGATTGGTTGAATAGATAACCAGATGACTGGACACTTAGCATATTAGGCTTTTATTAGAATACTAGAGGCCTGGTACACAAAATTCATGCAGGGAGGAGAGGGGGAGTCCCTCAGCCCGACCTGCACCCTATCCAATCCAGGATCCCTCAGGGGATGATCTACTGATGGCTTAGGCTCGCTTCCCAAGGTTCTCTGCTCTCTGTGGGGCCTGCCTGCTCCACACCATGGTGACAGCAAGAAGGCCCTGTTGGGTGCTTGCCTGCTTAGGGGTCCCCACAATGACCTGCTAGCAGGCTTTCCTGGGCGCTGCCTGCTCGCCACACTTGCCTGCTCATGGATTGCCATGGCAACCCACCATGCCCGGCAACCTGCCAGCAGGCCCTGCTGGGTGCTTGCCTACTCTGGGTCGCCATGGCAATGCCTACTGGGCTCACATTGCTGGGGCGATGCAGCCAGCATCCTGCCACAGCTGCTATGGGCGCCACCATCTTTGTCATGGAGTGATAGTTAATTTGCATATTACTCTTTTATTAGATAGGATGCATAGCCCATGGACATGGGCAATAGGTGGTGAAGACCTGGGGGGTGGGTTTGGGCTGGTAAAAGAGGGGAGAAGGGGAGACATTTATAATATTATCAATAAAAAATACACATTAAAAAAACCCCACAGGAAAATAGCAAGTGTTGGCAAAGAGTGGTGAAATTACAACCCTTGTGCACTGTTGATGGAAAGTAAAATGGTGTCGATGCTGTGGAAAACGCTATGGCAGGTCCTCAGAAAATCAAACATGGAAATGACCATATGATCCAATAACTCCACATCCAGGTATATACTAAAAATATTTGTAAAAAAGTATATCAAAAAGATATATGTTCAGCCATGTTCATAGCATTATTCACAATAGATAGTCTGTAGAAGCAGCCCAAGTGCCATCAATGAATGAATGGATAAACAGAAGGTGGTATATGCATAAACAGAATATTATTCAGCTTTGACAAGGAAGGAAGCTCTGCATTACACTACAACATCGATGAATGTTGAGAGCATTATATGAAGTGAAATAAGCTATTCATAAAAAGACAAATACTGCATGATTCCACTCACATGTGGTATCTAAAGTACTCAAGTTCGCAAAGACAGCAATTCGAACACTGGTTTCTGGGGGCTGAGAAGGAGAGCTATTGTTTAATGGGTGTAGAGTTTCAGTTTTGCAAGATGAAAAGAGCTCTGGAAACAGATGGTGGTGGTGGTAACACAATAAGGATGTACTTAAGGGCACTGAAGTGTGCACTAAAAGTGCTTATATGCATCAATTCTGTTATATGTACTTTACCACAATAAAAATGCTGTATCTGTTATATTCATATTCAGTTTGCATTCTTTGTGTGGTCCATCATCTTTTCATTGTTTATAACCCAATTGTGTGTCCTTTTCTGTTAACTGTCTTTCAATGACCTTTGCACATTTTGTCTTATTAAATTACTAGAGGCCTAGTGCACAAAAATTTGTGCACTCAGGGAGGGTTCCTCAGGCAGTCCTGTGCCCTATTGCAGTCTGGGACCCCTTGGGGGATGTCCACCTGCTGGCTTAGGCCTGCTTCCTGGGGAATCATGCCTAAGGTGGCAGTCAGACATTCCTCTGGCAGCCTGGGAGCCCTTGGAGGATATCCACTTGCCAGCGGGGAGCAGGCCTAATTCGTATATCCTTAGTGCTGCTGAGGAGGTGGGAGAGGTTCCCACCATCACTGCTATACTGGCAGCCATCAGCCTGGTTTGTGGCTGAGCAGAGCTCCCCCTCTGGGAGCACACTGATCACCAGGGGGCAGCTTCTGCATTGAGTGTCTGCCCCCTGTGGGTCAGTGTGTGTCATAGTGACCAGTCATTCCTAGTCATTCTGCTGTTAGGGTCAATTTGCATATTACCCTTTTATTATATAGGATAGAGGTCTTGTGCATGGGTTGAGGCCGGCTGGTTTGCCCTGAAGGGTTTCCTGGATCAGAGTGAGGGTCCCACTGGGGTGCATGCCTGGCCAGCCTGGGTGAGGGGCTGATGGCTATTTTCAGGCTGGCCACACCCCCTTTAGGGAGGGGATCTGCTGGGCTGCCTGGCCTTCTGGGTGAGGGACTAATGGCTCTTTGCAGGCTGTCCAAGTCCCCCAGCGGGAACCCTCACCCCATGAGGGTGTGGCCAGCCTGGGTGAGGACCTGATGGCTGGTTGCAGGCTGGCCAAGCCCCCCATGAGGGTGTGGTCATCCTGGGTGAGGGGCTGATGGCTGTTTGCAAGCTGGCCATGGCCCTCAGTGACTCAAGCTCCCAGCGAGGCTGGCTGGAATCAGGGATCTGGGGTTTATTTATCTTCTATAATTGAAACTTTGTTGCCTTGAGCAGAGGCCACAGTTGGCCAGGGCAGGTGGGAAGCTTGGCTTCTTCCATCGCCAGGTCAACCAAACCTGCTGCTCTGTGGCTGCTGGCCACCATCTTGGTTGGGTTAATTTGCATATAGTCGCTCTGATTGGCTGGTGGGCATAGCCTGGGGTATACTGGAGTGACACCAATTTGCATGTTTCTCTTTTATTAGTGTAGATAAGATCATTATAAATTAAAATAGATGTTTGTCATTCAGTTGTTATTAAATGTTTATCATTTGTCATTTGACTCTGCTTTTTCAGACACATATTTGATTGCTTTTATGATGTTTTTGACATGTAGAAATTTTAAAGTGGTCAAATTTATCAGGTTTTCCCTTATGGCTTTCAGTGTTTTGCTTAGAATAGGATGAATGTACTGCAAGATTACCAAATCCAACCAAACAAAAACTCCTTTGTTTTTTTCTAGTACTTTCATAACTTAAGTATTTTTTGTTTAATTTTGTTTTTTTCTTAATAAATCTTTACTGTTCAGATTATTACAGATATTCCTTTTTTTAACCCCCATAGTTCCCCTCCACCTGGTTCCCCCTACCCTGTGCCCTTACCCTCACCACTATCTTCATTCATAGATGTAAGATTTTTGTCCAGTCTCTTCCCATACCCCTCACACCCCTTTCTCCCTGAAAATTGTCAGTCCATTCCCTTTCTATGCCCTTACTTCTATTCTATTCACCAGTATATTCTGTTCATCAGATATTTCTATTGATTTAATTGTTATATTCACTGGTTGATAGATATGTATTTGTTGTTACTTTGTTGTTCATACTTTTTATTTTTACCTTTTTCTTCTTCTTCCTCTTCTTAAAGAATGCCCTTCAGCATTTCAAATAATCCTGGTTTGGTGGTGATGAACTCCTTTAGCTTTTTCTTGTCTGTGAAGCTCCTTATCTTACCATCAATTTTACATGATAGCTTTGCTGGGTAGAGTAATCTTGGTTGTAGGTTCTTGCTATTCATCACTTTGAATATTTCTTGCCACTCCCTTCTGGCCTGCATGGTTTCTGTTGAGAAATCAGCTGACAGTTGTATGGGTACTCCCTTGTAGGTAACTAACTGTTTTTCTCTTGCTGCTTTTAAGACTCTCTCCTTGTCTTTTGCTCTTGGCATTTTAATTATGATGTGTCTTGGTGTGGTCCTCTTTGGATTCCTTTTGTTTGGGATTCTCTGTGCTTCTAGGACTTGTAAGTCCACTTCTTTCACCAGGTGGGGGAAGTTTTCTGTCATTATTTATTCAAATAGGCTTTCAGCATCTCTCTCTCTCTCTCTCTCTCTCTCTCTCTCTCTCTCTCTCTCTCTCTCTCTCTTCTTTTGGCAAACCTATAATTCTGAGGCTTGAAGTTGCCCCAGAGGGTCCTTACATTATCTTCATATTTTTGGATTCTTTTTTTCTTTTTGCTTTCCTGGTTGGGTGTTTTTTGCTTCTTCGTATTTCATATCTTTGACTTGATTCTTGCAATTCTCTAGTCTACTGTTGGATCTCTGTATATTATTCTTTATTTCAGTCAGTGTATGCTTAATTTCTGATTGGTCCTTTTCCATTTTTTTGATATTCTCATTAAGATCCTTGAAGGTTTCACTTAGTTCCTCGGAGGTTTGTAGAAGATTCTTGAGTAGCTTTATAGCTGTGGTTTTGAACTCTATATCCAGTTGTTTGCTTTCCTCCATTTCTGTCATTTGTGATCTGTTTCTTTGTCTCTGCATTTTGGCTGCTTCTCTGTGTTGATAGAGTGGCTTTCTGTGCCAGGTGTCATATAGGGCCAGGGATTCAGCCTCCCCAATCACCTGGGGTGGACACTCTTGGTGTATGCCTTTGAGGGCTGGGTGCATAGTCTTGTTGTAGTTAAGTCTTGATTGCTGTTGGTATCACTGAAAGGAAATGACCTCCAGACCTTTCTCCTCATTGTTTGGGGATTGGAATTTTTGGAGTTCTCTATCCCAGCAGTAGTCTGTTAGGTTAGGCTGCAGGCAGACAAGCACACAGCTTGGGTGGGGTTGTAAATTGGGTCGGGCAGGGTCTCAGAATCACCAGGGCAGAGCAACCGACAATGGCTGCCCCTCAGCTGGCTCTGCAACTTTTCCCCATTTTGGCATCTCCACGCCCTGGCGTCTGCGCGCCCCTGAGTCCCCGAGTCTCAGAACTCCGCGTCAGTGATCTCTGTGAACTGCTCTGCTAGAACGCCACTGTCGTCTTCCGCCCCGATGCCAGACCACCTGCAACGCACTCAGTGTGACCCCAGAGCTTGTAAACCCCTTCCAAGCCGCGGACCCAGGTGCAGCCGCCACCACTGTTTGCCCGCGCCGCCACTGTTTCGCACGAGTCTGTACCTCTCTGTTTTGGTGCTGGGAACTTCTACTCAGTCTCAATGCACTCCTTCTCTTGCCTTCTAGTTGTAAAGCTTCCACTCCCTTGGTTCTGGAGGATGGCTGTTTAGCTTTATAGTTGTATTTTTTAATGTGGTTGTGGGAGGCTGCGCATTCAGGTATATGCCTTATGCTGCCATCTTGGTTCTCCACTAATTTTGGTTTTGTCTGACTTTTAATTTGAAGGGCAAAGGAGGAATTTAGCTATTTTTCTCCAATGAGTTGAAATGCCCCTTTATTCTACAGTAACTTCTCTTCAGTGTTTGGGCCTATTTCTATATTTCTTACCTTTTGACTGGCTGGTCTTTCTATTCATGTTCCAGTTTTCATGACTGAAGTTCTACAATCCATTTCAACAGGTGCAGAAAGATGCTGCCGATTTAAAGAGGCCCTTTATTATTTCAAATGTGCCGGTCGCATTTCTGCCAGCACACTATAAACTTCATAGTTTATACTTCTGCTTCTTTCATGGCACCCCCACAATGCTAAGCACATGGCAGGAGGTTAATAAACATTTGATTTTTAAAGACAAACTTCGAATTCCAAATACTGATTTTATCAACCTAAATGAAGTAATGAGGGTTGAGTGGTGATAGCTCTACATCTGGATTTCCACACAGTCACAGATGTGTCTCTTCCCAGGGCCAGGAGTTGGTTTGGCCTTTGTTCCCAGGTGGGCAGGGTACCTGGATTCCCTGAAGAGCAATGTCATACAGTAGAATGGACAAGGTCTTTGGAGTTGAAGTGGCCTGGTTTGAGCCCTGCTCTGCTGCTAACTAGCAGTGCCACCCTGGACAGGTAGCTTACCCTCTCTAAACCACTTTTCCTTATCTGTAAAATGGGCGCAATAACATCTCCCTCATCACGTAGTTATAAGATAAAGTGAAGCCCAATTTTCAAAGCTTCTGGAATGGTGCCCAGTGCTTGCGATAGCTCCTCTTAGAACAGTCACTGTTGGAGGAGCAGTGGTGGTTTTCCTTTTGTTAGTCAACAGAAGCTCACTGGATATGCAGAGAACTATGTCAGAAAACCCCTAGTTACCAGACTCTGCAACCAGCCACTGATAAAAGGGAAAATTTAATGATATTCAACCTTAATGACCACTGACAAGGCACCAGGCACGGGTGGCCCGGTGCAGGAGACATCACCCCATGTAACGCCCACAGTGGCTGGTGGACACCGTCCACTCCTGATCCTCTAGACTGTGCAATGCCTTCAGCACCAGGGGAGCCCCCTATGCCCCAGGGCCTGGGCCTGACGGATCAGGGAGGCAGCACTCACTGTGGGGAGAATATTGCCTCTGGGATGGAACCAGTAACAGGAGCTCCTCCACAGGGTTGCTGTGGACAGTGCAGACACATAGAACACTTAAAACAATGCCTGGCACATAGTCATAGCTAAGGACCTGATGTATTTATTGTTTTCTTAACTTTCACTATCTAGTACTTTAAGCCCCCCATTTTATTTTATTTTTTTAAAAAATGTATTTTATTGATTTCAGAGAGGAAGGGAGAGGGAGAGAGAGATAGAAATATCAATGAGGAGAAAGACTCGTTGATCAGCTGCCTCCTGCATGCCCCACACTGGGGATCGGCCCGCAACCTGGGCATGTGCCCTGACCAGGAATCGAACCATGGCCTCCTGGTTTATAGGTGGATGCTCAACCACTGAGCCATGCTGGCCAGGCAAGTACCCCATTTTAAGGCACTGAAAGCATGATAGACTCAGTTGAGTGAATTTTAAGGAGAGGTTAGTAATTAAGACGATTTACTTTCCCTTTCTGTATGTTCCACTTGGGTTAATGCAGTCACAGATGGGGAATTGAGCACGAACTTCCATCTCCAGGCCCGCTACCAGCACTGACCGCGAAGAGCAGTCGTCCTCCACCTGCTCCTGTGAAGCCACATAGTCTAACCCTTCCTCCTGAGAACACGCCCTCTCAGATGGCACCTGGGAGTGTGGACGGGCCAGTTCTCAGGAGGATGCGGGGAGGCAGGGGCATTCGTTCCGCCTGTATTTCTCAGTGTTTGGATTTATATCAAATCTGGTTACAAACAAGGGTTCTCAAGACAGTCTCTGCTCACTGATCTCTCAGACAGAATGGCTGAGCTGCAGCTCAGTCTCTCACAGACTTTCTCTGATTTTTAAGTTTGAAATGGAAAAATAAGTTGCCCCCAATGTGTCTACTCCTCACTCTTACCCACATGCTGTCTTTGAATTATAATTTTGTCTCTTATTTTAGTTTTTCTTTTTGCCAGTCACTGCCACCATCTCTTGAGGTCCTCCTTTTTGGACATTTCCTCTGTCCTGGAGGTCAAGGCAGGGGCAGGTCTGACCCTCTTGCAATGGGTACTTTGAAGCAGACAGTGGAGGCTGGGATGGGGTCCCAGGCCGAGGTGAGGACTCTGCGCAGTGGGCCTTGAGCCCAGCTCTCCACGTACCAAGGAGGCAACTGGTGTCCGGAAAAAACTTCAAGGAGGGGGAGAAAGGGCTGCTGGAAGGAGGGCAGAAGGATAGGAAAATGGGCTTCACATTCTTCATGAAATCACCTCTCTAAACTGCTTCCTCATCCTGCACTATGCTTAGCTCTGGGGGCCCAAGCTCTGCAGTGGTAGGGAGACCTTCATCTTCAGAGGTAATGGTACATGGGCTTGCTAACTCAATTTCTTTTCCCCTTCATAAGTGACAAAAATGAGACCCATATTTAAGATGGGGGTCCCTGGCATTAGCCCCCTCAAAGAATAGGTCTTCCAATGACATCTGCTCCCTACGGCTGGAAGCCATAGTTGGCCATATTCTGTGCCTGTGCCCATCGCAGCCATTCTGGAGAGCAGCTCAGCCTCACGTCCGGGTTCAGGGAAGAGGGCTCCTTGCAGTGCATATCAAGATGGAGCAGGCAGTGTCCTTAAAACTCTTTCCCGACGTGTGCCCATGAGAGGCCTTGGCACCACAGCCTGGTGCTGACCTGATGAACCCACAGTGGCTCCAGGGTTCATCTGGACCCTGGCTTTTTGTTGCCTATTTATTCTAGTGAAGTCACAGAGGCCAATGAGTGTGACAGTCACTCTTGGCATCATTACTCCAGCGCCTCACTCTGGGCCAATTCTGGATGAAATACTATTAACATATTTCTCTCTCTGTGCCCATTTCCTCCCACAGGCTACATGAACCTAATTGTGTGGAATATAAATGAACTGCGGGAGTATTAAACTATAGCAATGTTTCTGGGTTTTCATCCACATCCTTTTTCCAGAATGCAGGGAGTTTGTTCTCCAGGACCCAGGCTTATCACTTACTTAGAGCCCACGCATTCAGCATCAACCTGCAGCCTTTTTACACAGCTCAGTCTAAAATGAAATCTGGGTAGCTAATGAGACTGAGATGGGAAAACACACTAAGGCAGATTGGCCAAGACTGATAGTGGTTTCTCCTCCAGCCTTTTTTCCTAGTATAATGTGTTAAACGAAGGCAAATTATTTCAGTACATAGTATACGAGTATAATGTATGGGGTGAGAGCATAAGCTTTGAGGTTAAAAAGATCAAATTCAGACTTTGCCACTGAGATAGTACAACTTTATGCAAGTTACATAATTCCTCAGAGTCTCAGGTTTTTGCCAACTAATTGAGTCATTGAAGAGAATAAATAAGATAATGTTGATGAAGTTTTCAGTACCGGGACTGGCTCAGAGCAAACAATCGATATAACAAGAATGCCATTTAGCACACATAGAATGTGCTACTGTGCTTTCAATGACCTAATGTTATCCTGCGGATGTTTCTGTAGCATAAAGGGTGTAGACAATGGCTTTATCACAGCATTACTGGGGGGAGGTGGGAAGACTAAGAACCAGGGAGGAAAAGTGAAATGTTCCAAGGGTAGAGCAAGGCTAGAATCCAGGGGTTCTCAGTCTGTTTCTAATGCTCTCAACACCTTGCTGTGTGTTATAAACACAAAGTCTGATATATGACATATATAAATCAAATAGATAGATAACACATTAGAGAAAGCCTATATACTAATGGTACAACAATGGGCCCATGCGGTTCTAGAGCAACTAACTAACCTACTAACTAACTCTTTCCCTATCGGTCCTTTGTTAGAATTTGAAAAAGATATAAATATTATTGATTTCAGAAACAAAGGGAGAGGGAGAGAGAAATAGAAACATCAATGATGAGAGAGAATCATTGATCACTGTGTCCTGTGCACCCCTGACCTGGAATCATGTGACCTCCTGATTGATGCTCAACCATTAAGCCACACTGGCTGGGCATGCTTTGTGTTTTATATAAATGATGGGGTCAAGCTGGTGGAACAGGTAAATGCTGTGCTCACCACATCTCACGACCACATAAAAATTACAACTGAACTACAGAATAGCCATCATTCAGAACTTCCTGAAGTCCTACAACTTAAGGATATACAGAAGAAGCCAAATCAAGACAGATAGAAGGAGCTGGTCCCCCACCCACCTGTGGCAGGTAAGAGTCGGAGGGACATCCCAGTGGCAGAGATGCCCCCTGAGGATCGAGAAGTCCCAGTCCCATACCAGGCTCCAAGATTCCAGTGCTGGGAAGAAAAGTCCCTGTAACTTCTCGGTGTGAAAACCAGCAGGGATTGTGATTGAGGCTGCTGGAGTCCCAGGCAGTTCCTCTTAAAGGACACACACATGGACTTACTGACTATCTCACTCCAAGCTCCAGCGCTGGGGCAGCAGCTTGACAGGGACATATGAAGAGGAACTGAATTGTCTGGTTTCAGCATGAGGACTGGAGTAGTTTTGTCCCAGACATACATGCTGGCAGAGGCCATTGTTCCTTTGTTGAACCCTCTCTCCACCCAGCCTACTCTTGCATTTGGGATCATATCTGAGTCTCCATTAACCCTAGCTAAAGCTGTATGTCCTGTCCTGGGGACTCTCTGAGACATTACCTCACCCAACTTGCAGGTCCACCCAACCTGCTTCCAGTGGTGTTTTCTTACAAACAGGCCATCTTGGTTCCTGTTATGACAGTTTTCCTAAAATCTCTCAAAGTTTCACAAACCCCAAACTAGCAGCAACTGGCCTCAGCATGCCTCATATGTCTTGATATGCAGCTCCCAGCCTGGCTCTAGCTGAAGTCTCAGTTCACAGCTTAGGCTCTCCAGGCACCTGAAAACCCAGGACAAGTGGCAACCATCTGCAGATAACTTTATGGCTTATACCAAGTGGCCCCGAGTAAGGCACAGGCAGCAACTGACCTTGGCCTGCACCAGAGCCCCTACCTAGAGGCTCCAGAACCACAGAGTGGCCAAATTTAGATCACACCAGAGCACTACCTCCACAAATGAAACACTCAGAGGGCAGCCACCAGAGCCCTACTAAAGTGAATACTGCTTCGCAGCCCCTACCCAAGTACTCCTTTGTTGTAGTCAGGACCATTTCTCACAAACAATCATCCTGAGCAATCAGCCAAGATCAACCAACCATAAATTACATCAGAAAGGCACCCACACCCACACAAGGGACACATCTGGAACACCTGGATCAGGTGACCAGGAGATTGTGCCACTGGGCTCCACAGAACACCTACTACAAGAAGTCACTCTACCAAGAACAGGAGATGTAGCAGCTCTACCTAATGCATAGAAACAAACACAGAGAAACAGTCAACATGAGGAGACACAGAAACATGTCTTAAATGAAAAACAACAAAACTCCAGAAAAAAAACAAAACACTAAAACAAAATAAAGACAAGCAATCTACCAGATGCAGAGTTCAAAATACAGGTTATAAGAATTCTTAATGATCTAGTGAGAATTTCAATAACAAAGAGATAGGAAACATAAAATTAGAGATAGAAAACATAAAAAGAACCAGTCAGAAATGAAAACTACAATAACTGAAATGATGAATACATTAGAGGGGATCAACAATAGATTAGATGAAGCAGAGACAGAATCAGCAATTTGGAAGATAAGGTAGCAGAATACTCCAATCAGAATGGCAAAAAGGAAACAATAAAAAATGATGAGGATGGCCCAGATAGTGTGGCTCAGTAGTTGAGCACTGACCCATGCATCAAGAGAGAACAGGTTTGGTTCCAAGTCAGGGCACATGCCCAGGTTGCAGCCTTGATCCCTAGGAGGGGACATGCAAGAGGCAGCTGATCAATGATTCTCTCTCATCACAGATGTTTCTATCTTCCTCTCCCAGATGAGGATGGTTTAAGGGGCCTCTGGGACAATAATTGTACCAACATTTGCATCATAGGGGTCCCAGAAGAAGAGAGAGAGCACGGAATTATAAACCTATTTGAAAAGCAATGATGAAAATCTCCCCTGTAGCACAAGAAGCGAAAGTCCCAAAACAGATGAACCCAAAGTTCCACACCAAGACACATCAGAATTAGAATGCCAAAGGTTAAAGACAAAGAGAGAATTTTAAAAACAGCAAGAGAACAGCAGTTAGTTACCTACGGGAGGCTTCCAACTGATCTCTCAACAGAAGCTTTTCAGGCCAGAAGGGACTGGCACAAAATATTCAAAGTGAGGAGAAGCAATTGCAGTTACTCTGCCCAACAAAGCACTCATTTAGAACTGAGGAACAGGCAAAGAGCTACCCAAACAGACCACTAAAAGAGCACATCACACGAAACCAGTATTACGTGAAATGTTAAAGGGTCTTCTTTAAGAAGAAGAAAAAGATTAAAAATATGAATAATAAAATGGCAATAACTATATATTTGTGAACAATTACCTTAAATATAAATATTAAATGCTCCAATAAAAAAAACATAGGGTGGCTGAAGGGATAAGAAAACAAGACCCTTACATATGCTGCCTACAAGATTAAAAGACACACAGACGGAAAGTGAATGAATGTAAAATATATTTCATGCAAATGGAAACACAAAAAAGCTCAGGGAGCAATACCTATACCAGACAAAACAGACTTTACAACAAAATCTATAAAAAGGGACAAAGAAGGACCCAGCAATTTCTCTTCTGGGTATTATATCCAAAAGAAACCCAAAACATCAATTCAAAAACATACGCATCCATAAGTTCATTGTAGTGTTAAAATAGCCAAGATATGAAAGCAACCAAAATTTCCATCAATAGATGAATGTCTAAAGAATAAATGGTGCATATATATAATGGCTATAACGCTGCCCTAAAAAAGAATGAAATCTTACTATGTGCAACAACATGAATGGACCTAGAGTGTATTACAATGAATGAAATGATTCAGACAGAGAAAGAAAAAACCTTAATATTTCACTAATATATGGAATCTCAAAAACAAAATAAGTTAGCAAACAAATCAGAAACGAAGTCATAGATACAGAGAACACTTTTATGGTTGCCAGATGGGAGGGGAGTTTGGGGGAATGGGTGAAAAAGAAGAAAGGATTAAAAAGTACAAATTAATAGTTACAAAATAGTCAAGGGGATATAAATTATAGCAAAAGTAATATAGTAAAAATATTATAATAACGATGTGTGGTGTCAGATGGGTAATAGATTTACTGGGTGATCTCTTTGTAAGTTATATAAATGCCTAGTTACTATACTGTACACCTGAAACTACTATAATATTGTATGTCAACCATAACTGAAAAATAAAGGTTGTTTTAAAATGATAAAGTAATATTTTTTAAAAGAAGAAAAAAAGTAAATGATTTTATTCCATCCTCAGAGCAACATATGAAATAAATGATATTAACTCAATCTTATAGATAAAGACATGGAGGCTCTGGGAGGTTATACAGATAATGAACTCAATTTCAAAGCGCTTGTCCTTAAACTGCTCTAGTCAGTTTTCTCGGTCTCCTATGGAGACAGAAGACAGGCATGTCCACACCAATCAAGACACAAGGCAAGATAAGGGGGAGGACTCACAGCAGGATGTGTAATTCCTCCAGCCGGTCACAGCGATCCCCTGTGTCTGGCAGGTGCTGGCGTAGTTCTGCAGCCAGCTGCAGGCAGTCTGCACCGCGCCCCCATCGATGCAGGAGTCAAAGAGGCAGTTCTTGTAGAAGAAGGTGGGGTTGACTTTGCTGTGACACTTGGTGAAGCCTGCGTTCTGGTTGGGGATCAGGCTGCACAGCTGCTGCACCTTGGAGAAGCCTTCCACCTTGGCACAGGAGGGACAGCGGTCCCCACAGCCCACTTGGCAGAAGGTGTCCCTCTTCACCCAGCTCTGCCCAAACTCATTGATGCTGGATGCAAGCAGCCCCATGGGCATCTCCAGGTCGTCATCAGGGTTGCCGTTGTAGCGGCCACACAAACCTGAGGTGCCGTTCTGCATGGTCCGCGGGACTGTGATTGACAGGAAGGTCTTCCAGTCATACACGACCTTCAGGCCAAAATCCGTCTCCACCACCACGTGGAAGCCAAAGGAAAAGATATTTATCTTCCCTTGTCCCAGTTTCAAAGGGAGATATAGCCGTTCATTGTTGACCTGCAAGAGAAAGAGAGTGAAGTAGAGAAATTCCAGAGACCACCCAGCTCTTCTCCTAATGATTAGTCCTCAGAGAGGTCCTCCAAGAGGGTGCTCTGAGCAGGCTGAATATAATCTCTGCATTTAGTGTTGTTTATGTCAGTCAGCTCTGAACAACTATATGCCAACAAGCTGGACAATGTGAATGAAATGGACAAATTCCTAAAAAACTACAATCTTCCAAAATGGAATCAGGAAGAATCAGAAAACCTGAATAGGCCAATAATAACTGATGAACTAGAAGCAGTAACCAAAAAAACTCCCAGCCAACAAAAGCCCTGGTCTGTATGGCTTCACAGGGGAGTTTTACCAAACATTCAAAGAAGAACTAAAACACCTATACTCCTCAAACTATTTCAAAAATCCAAGAGAAAGGAACACTTCCAAGCTCTTTTTATGAGGCAAGAATCATCCTAATTCCACAGATATATAATGACACTGCAGATAAAGACACACAGATAAAGACACTACAAAGAAAGAGAATTACAGGTCAATATTCCTAATGAATATAGATGATAAAATCCCCAACAAATGGAATCTAGCAATATATTAAAAAGATCATACACCATGACAACATGGGATTTATTCCAGGAATGCAAGGCTGGTGCAATATTCACAAACCAATAAATGTAATATATCACATAAAAAAATTGAAAGACAAAAATCACATGATCATATAATAGATGCAAAAAAAGTATTAGACAAAATCTAACACACATTTTTGACAAAGACTCTCAGCAAAGTGGTAATAGAGGGATCATACATCAACACAATAAAGTCCGTATATATCAAACCTACAACCAACACCATACTCAAAGGGCAAAAACTAAAACCATCTTCCCTAAGAACAGGAATAACATAGGGATGTCTACTTGTACCACTCCTATTCAACACTAGAGGCTTGGTGCATGAAATTCGACCCCTCAGGAGATGTCGGATCTAAACCAGCAGTTGGACAGCCCTCTCCTAAGCCGGATGCTATATGCACCAGTGACCATACTTTTCATACAGGTGAAAGGCATCTTGCTGTTGTATGGACAGCTACATTTTTTTTTTGCCCTGATTATAAAATGTGGTACATAACATCCTTCTGAGGTGTAGTACCATTTTCCCCATCTTATGGGTGGAAAAAGTGAAGCAGAGGGAAATTAAGTAATTGGCTTTGTCACACAGTTATAAATGTCAGAATCAGGGCTGAACACAAAATGTGCAAGCCCAAGTCCATGCATGTCATCGCTGCATCATCGTGTTTTTTCAGTGTTAGAGTAGCCTTGCCAGGTTTTAATTTTTAAATCTAAGAGACGATTCCCAATATATAGGGTCGGGTCCCTAGGTCTGGCCAGCAATCAGAACCATCTGGGGGGCTACCAGCCCTTCCACCCGCTAGCACCGGCCTTGGCTGGCAGCCTGGCACCACCTGCTGGCTGGCCCCGCCCCCAATTGCTGCTGCTGGTCGCTTCCCACACAGAGGGCACACACTCCACACAGGAGCTGCCCCCTGCATTGAGCGTCTGCCCCCTGGTGGTCAGTGAGCATCAAGTATCATAGTGACTGGTTCTGCAGTTCAGTTGATTTGCATATTAGGGTCTTATTATATAGGACTAGAGGCCAAGTGCATTAAATTCATGCATCGGGAATGGAGTCCCCTCAGCTCAGCCTGCACCCTCTCTAATTCAGAACCCCTTGGAAATCCCTCTCACAATCCAGGACTGCTGGCTCCTAACTGCTCACCTGCCTGCCTGCCTGCCTGATTGCCCCTAACTGGCCCACCTGCCACCTTGATCACCCATAACTGCCTCTGTCTGACAACCTGATCATCCCTAACTGTCCCTCCTGCCAGCCTGGTTGCCCCCAGCTGCCCCTCTGCCAAATTGGTCATCCCCAACTCCCCCCCCCCCCCCCCC
>PVJC01031904.1:0-20282 GCA_004026665.1 Murina feae | reverse complement strand
AACAAAATAATTCATGCCAAAATTTAATAATGACAAAAATGTCACTAATAAATATTGCTTTTAGTAAACTCTTGATAGCATAAAACATATGTTTTTTGTTAACTATTGTGAGGAAAAATAGTGTTTAGTACTTAGATGATGTTCCTGGAAAACTTTTGTGTGAATGAATTCATTTAAACATTTTCATCCATTACTAACAACCTAATTAGCTCTTACTTGCTCAGATAAAGCAAAAAAAAAAAAAAAAAAAAAAAAGTGCAGAGAATATTGGGTAAATGAGACTAATATAGACAAGAAAACCAATTTGCAAGATGGAATTATTCAGATTGGCTGCCTTTTCCACGCTAATTACATATAATGGCTCTGTTCCTGCCTGCTTTCACTTGAATCAGCGATGGAACGACTGGAATTAGGAGGAGAGTAACAGTGACATCTAGTGTGGGTAAGAATGCCAATGTGGGCAAACCCATGCTCTTCCTAAGCTAAAGGGGGGATGCAACAGAGAAATGATGGCAATTTACTAGGGTCAGAAAGTAAGAAAGTAATGATGAGGGCAAATATAAAATCAGAATGCAGATGTAATCAATGACTGTAGAAAAAGAGTCTATACATAACATTGCCGCTAAATTTTCTCCCCAATTATACATTATTATGCACTTTCTCATCCCTCAAAGTCCCTAAACGGTTTCAGCCTCCCACTGATTTCCCCCTCGCCATTCCAAACCTTCCCATCGTACCCTCTGGAATCAGCAAACTCTGCTTATCCTCAACCTCTGCTTGGAGCACTTCTTCGCCTCCTGTTTTAAAGGGATCTGTTTGGATACCACCTGCTCTGGAGCCCTCGTGAGGAAAAGCTCTTCTGTTTGTCTTACCACGTACTCCCACCCTCCCCATCCTTACTCCTTGTCACCTATCTCTTTCTCTCTCTTACAAAAGTTCCTGCTGCTTAGAGCTCCTGATAACTGGATATATTACTCCATCCCCATGCTGGTTTCAATCATCTGCCACACCCTTGCTCATCCACAACCACATGCTGAATACTCCAACTCCTGGTTCACCAGTTTCTCTTGTATCATCATTTTCTTGACCTATTGAATTCACTGCCCTCCTATCCAGCCCCTATAGTCAAGTTTCAAATTTTATTCCCTGTCTTGAAAATACCTTCAATTCCCTCATTGCTTTCTCCCAGCTCCAAACTGGTGAACAAGATAGCTTATCTATGCCTATGGCTAAGCAGCTAAACATTCCTAAAGAACAATTATTTAACGCAGCTAACTGGTTTCACTTTCAACTGGTGATTACAAACTTGAAGTAGAAGCTTACTACTGCTTGGCAATTCTACTGTGCTTTTCAAACAGTACTACTCCTAACTCACCAGAACGATTTTATACATATTTCATCCTCACTCCAGTATAAAGTAAGGTGACCAGATTTAAAGCAGTACACATTGACCGGGGGCAGGGGGACGGTTATTTATTTTTCTTTATTTTTTTATTATTACTTAAAATATTACAAAGAGTAATCGGGACTTTTTTAAAACGCCGCGGAACGTGGGACAAACTGTTAAAAATTGGGACTGTCCCACCAAAAGCAGGACATCTGGTCACCTTAGTAAAAGGCCCCACCTCATTACTCTTTGAAAGTAAGAAAGTCAATGACCTACTTTACATTAGCGTCTGCGCACATTCCCCCCGCCCCTTTTCCTCCTTCTATTAATGTCTAATTCCCCCTTGTGTGCTCAGGTTCCTAGCTTTTCTTTCACCTTCTCATAGACATCAACTCTTCCCCCATCTATAACAAATTCCCTTTCTACTGAATCAGTTCTATCTTTATACAAATACACTGCATTATCATGGATCTACACACACACGCACACACACACACACACGCACGCACGCACGCACGCACACACCCTCCGTTGTTCTCCATAACCTTGGCTCTGAACTCAGAGACTGTCTTTCTTTTCCATCATCCAACTTGGCCACTTATGAAATGGTCATGGAAGAATATGCTTGCCCTGTTCCACCTTTGGACATTGATCCTGCCTCCTACCTCTAGAGATTTGGGGATCCAATAATTATTTTGTCTTAATACTTATACATAGTTTAGTTTTTTTAGAATACAACTTCCTCTCAAAAAGTTTGATTCCATTAGCTCTACCTGCCATTTGACACATTCATAATTTTTTCAACACATGCTTCTCTTTCCAGCTCTTCTCCCTCTCTTTCATTAAAATTTTAGCTCCATGTGATCAACTCTGAATTTGCCATTCACAATTGCCATCATACCAAGCTCAGTGCCAGGGGTACAGTAGGAATCAGTAAATAGTTGTTAAATAAATAATTAAAAGAGCCTTACCTAAGCTTTGCATGACAATTGTGCTTTCACATTTGACTTCCCTTAACTATTTCACTCTCCTATCTTCTCTGTAAAAAATGCTATAACCTGCTGGCCCAAGTCTAAGTGACCTCTAAGACTAGTATTCTATTTCCTCCTTTGTAAATTCTCACTTTCCTCCCTCTACTACCTTTGGACCCTGAGAAGGTGCTGAGTACTAAATAATATTCTTCAGCACTTTCCCTTAAAACAGTATTAGCCTGCTCTAATTCTAGAGCTCTGGTTTTCAAGCTTGGCCGTTCATTAGAATCAGCTGGAGAGCTTTTGACACTCAACACACTAACCACACAGCAAACTCGATGGTGGGGCCCAGGAGTCAGTAATTTGTGTAGTTCCCAGGTTATTTCAGGATTGAGCACCACTGTTCCAGAGTGAGTATTCTCTTTATCTCCTTCTTTCTTCCCCATCTCTGCATACTAATAGATTGCTCAACCTATGGATCTACCATCATTCCAAACAGCGGATCAACAAGTATTGAATTCTGTAAGTACTCATATCTGTCACTAATTTTACTTCCTCCTCGTGCTTTTTCTCCCTCCCAGCTGTGTCTCACGGCACTGAAGTTTTATTTTAACAACGACACTTGAAATTTCTTTTACATTTGATTCCATGGCTTCTCTGCTCGATCCTAAAAAGTTCCCATCCAGCACATGTGCTCTTCTTTCTTGCTTTCATTTATTCTCACCCATCTATCTTGCCTTTAATTAAAAAAGGACTATGTAGAGTTTTAGTAACTCAGCTTGTCTTTTCTTTTTCTTTTTTAAAAAGTCTATAATTTGGGAGAGGGTGGTGATTAATTTCCAAAATACACTTCAGAATCTCACCCTCCACACAACACAGCTCCCTTACTCACAGCCCGTTGGTTTTTCAGACAAACTGTAGGAGCCTCATAAGTATAGTTATGTCGGGTGTCAAATACTTGTTTATATACTTACTAGGGGCCCGGTGCACGAAATTCGTGCACGGGGGGGTGAGGGGGGGGCAGCCCCTCAGCCCGACCTGCACCCTCTCCAATATGGAGTTCTTGGGAACTCTCACCATCCAGGACCTCTGGTTCTTAACCACTAACCTGCCTGCCCTAACCACTCTGCCTGCCTGCCTGCCTGATCCCCCTAACTGCCCTCCCCTGCTGGCCTGGTCACCCCCATTAACTTTCTTTTTTTAATCTTATCCCCTTCACACACAATTGTATTTGACTTCCTTATTGGCTTCTTCCTCTCACACAGTTTTTCTCCTTTATGTAACACTTCTCCTACTGACTCATCATTTATAAACTTTTCTTTCCTCCTTATGTCCTATTTCTGTTCCATCATCATTCTTCCCATTTTTCTACTACCCTCCGTCCCTTCCCACATTCCTTCTTTCCTTTATCTTTACTCCTGCCCACCCTCCCCTTTTCATTCCTTCCCACCTTAATTTTTTTCTTCACTTCTTCCCGCTGACCTGCTTTGCTCCCTCCCCCATTCCTTCCAAGGCTGCTCCCCACCCCTTGGCTGAGGCCTTGGAATGGATGCATCGCTTAGGCCTCTGCCGCCTGGGAATCCATCACGGGGCACACGTACACGAAGGCTTAGGCTTAGGCCTCCATGTGCGTGTGCCCCGTGCGATCGGTCCCTTGCAAGGCTGCAGCCGAGTGGCAGGGTGGCTGGCTGCTCCCTGCCCCTTCAGCTGCCGCCTGAGCATCCATCTGCTGGACCCTGGTTTGTGGCTTCTTCCAGGGCTGTGGCCTCCGCCATCTTGGCTGGGCTAATTTGCATACATTTGCTCTGATTGGCTAGTGTGCGTGGCTTAGGTGTCCCAAAGAAATGGTCAATTTTAATATTATGCTTTTATTAGGTAAGATGTTATCTCAAGGTTAACTGTACTTACATGTAATTACTTTATGGCAAAATACTCAAGCCTTAGCACCTTGGAAATGTAATGCTCTAGTTGTAAAGTATTGTGCCATAAAAACAAATATAACAATAAAAATCTTCAGAATGATGAGCATTGTTCACTTTGGAGTCACTAAAAAAATAGTTTTCCCCAAAGTAAAATCTAACACATACAGATACTAATTTCTTACATTAAAAAAGCTGTAATAATTAAATATTCAAAATCTCATAACATTTAAAAGTAGATAATTATAACTAACACTAAAGTTTATAAGTATTAACATAGAGAAACATTTCAAATATCAAGTTGGAAAAGTATTTATCCTAAGAGAAATTAAAAACAAACAAACCAACAAAAAACTTCTAGTGATCCCAAAAAGCAAAGTTCTTGGTTAAGTTTCCTCTTAGAAAGTCAGGACAGTCAATGAAATAGTTTTATGGTGACATTTTAAAATACTACTTTTTAAAGTAGGGTTTTAAATTTAAAAAAACAGAAAAATATAAAAAAGAAAATAAAAATCACCAATAATAAACCAACCAGAATAGACACTGTTTACATTCTGGTATGGTTATGCCATTTAATTCTTGTCTTATTATTTAACATCATATCATCAGTATTTTCCCATGGAATAGATAAATCTTAATTTAGCTTTTATAAATAACACCTTAATTTGAACACCTTTTTGATTAAAGCTTTGTCCACACTTTGAAAATCTCTTTAGGATTGAGTTATAATACTAAGAGAAGAAAATTAACATTTAAAAAATACAGATGGTGCTCAATGTTTTCAAAAGAAATACCCACTGTTGTTTAAAAGTTATGTTTTTCTATGATTTTAAAATTTAAAATTCTTAGGGGGAAAAAAAGAAAATATACACAAAATACTAAACCCCACCATAAGAATTTTTATAGGATAATTAGGACAGTGACTAAAAAGCACTTATATTTGAAAATGATTTCTGAATTACATATGGGTTTCTCTTGACAAAGAGAAATTGCACTGGCAGGAGTAAAATAGGTGAGAAAGACTTTATTTAAAACTAATGCAATGTGGGTGAGACACTGGATTCAACTCCCATGAAACAAGAGGCATGAGAACTCTAGGTGCTGGGTTTTGCTGGTTGGACAGTCCTGAAGAATATCAGGGGCAATTAGGCCATGGGTGTTTGTACTTGGTTCTTAGAGAAGTTAGACTCCTACCTCCCACAGAGACTGAGATTTAGGGCACCCCCACCTCCACCCCCACCCCCACCTCCACCTCCACCTCCACTGAGCCAAGCTGGCTAGGGCAGAATATGACATTTCTTAGCACTCCAGCAGCGGACCTTCGTTTATTTTGCCAGGAGTGTGGTGAAAAACCCTAGATCACCTTATTACCCAAGTTACTAAGAATATTATCAGTGGCACACAGGGAGCTTAGCCAATGAGCGGTCAGAAAGGTGTTTTCTCTGTAGCTCACAGCGATCACCGGCTCTGCCCCCCACCCAGGCCTGATGCCTCTGGCAGAGGCTTTAGGCTTGGGCAGGGGCCCCCCGCAGCTCCGATGGCCTGCTCCGCCCCTGCCCAGGAGCCCCCTGGCTCAGGCCTTTTCTACGCTGCTCAGGGCCCACATTGGCACTCAAGTCACCTCAGAGTGACTTGGGTGCCGATGATATTCCCGGGACCCAGGCCACTGTGTGCCTATGTATGCAAATTAACCGCCATCTTTGTTGGGTTAATTTGTGCTCTCATCCGATTGGCTGGTGAGCATAGCGGAGTGACACCACTTTGCATGTTGCTCTTTTATTAGTGTAGATAGGAACATAAAACCAGAATTTCTGAAGTTGTGTTTTATTTTTAAAGGCAAAACAACTTTTTTCAAGCAACCTCTTTTAAATTCTTTATAGTTAAGCTTAAATCACAGTGATATTTCTACGTTTCAGTCTATTTGAGTAAGTTAAATTGAATAGTGGAAAAGGGTCCTTTTTCTCCTCTTTAGCCTTTGAGAAAAAAACAAACAAAGAAAACCCCAGAACGATGCGAGGCTCTCAGAAGTGTCTATCGCTGCACACGCTCAGAGAGAAATGCCCGCAGACTCGGAGCTGGTGGTTTTCTCTCTGGGACTTACCCTCTTCACACCAGGAAGGAAGTAGTGACTAAGGCTCAGGAATATGGTGCCACAAGGGGCCACTAGGAAAGAGCGACAACTGAGAGAGAGTTTCTCCTGGACACTGAACCGCTCTTCTGAGGGAGAAAGCTTCCCAGGCTCCCCTCCCAGCTCCTGGCACAGGCTGGGCTGCATGTCTGTTTCGTGTCTATTGCTCAGCCACCCCCTGGCCAGGGGGAAAGGGTTGTTCCCGGGGGTAACCTAGATGATCCTTTTGGAGCAGGATGAATATTGGGGAGTCCACCACCATTTTGGACTCTGTGTGTAAAAACTGTGATAGCCAGCCCAGCTGTTCTATGGTTTTCGGCAGATCAGAGAGCTTTCTGCCTCCTGTTGAGGGTCTTTGGGGATTAAATGAAAGCAAAAAAGAGAAGGATGTGCAAATCAATACAATGGTACTCCCAACTGGACGTGCAGGACATCTCTGCTTGTGTCTTGTGGGAGAATTCTTCCATTCCAGGAGCTCCCCTGCCAGCAGGAGGAGAGGGGGACATGCTGATCTCTCCAGGACGCTCGGGCAGGGGGCGATCCTTTCTGCGTGTCTGGGCAGCCCCTTGGCCTAGTGACATTGCCCGAATCACCTCAAGTCCCAGCAATTTACTTTTTCGCCAAAATTAAAGCCCCCTGGTTTGGGATCAGAAGGACATTATAAGTGAAATGAATCTTTTGACCTTCCTTGCAGCGGGGAAATCTGTAAGCTTCTGGGGAAGGTTTCTCTGATTCTTACAAAACACAGAGAGAAGAAAGCGACAGTGATCGTCCTCCTCGGGGCTCTGTCACAGCCTTGTGTGATCTTGGGACAAGGAAAACCTCTTGTGAAGAAGAAGGGAGCCAGCTGGAGGGCAAGCTGACTGTTGAGTAGAGCAGAGGGAAGACATGTAAACGCCTGGATCCTTGAGGGTCTGACTTGTTGAAGTAACCAACTCTGAAGCAGCGGCACCTCTGGATTTCTTGTTTTGTGAGGGTAAGTCCTCTTGTTCAGACCACGCTGAGCTCAGTCGGAAAGCCCCTCAACACAAGCCACACGAGCTGCTGTCTCCATGCACACGCTGCTGTGTCCCCTGGGCCTCTAGCAGGTCCTCCCTTCCATCTCAGCGGTTCTTCTAAGGTTGGGGGGGGGTGCATCTCTGGGCCTGGAGCTCGTTAGCGCCACTGAAGAAGGGAAATGCATGTTAACACGACTGCTAACACGGGTGCTAACTGCTCCCCTGGCTTCATCGTGGGCCCTGGGTGAGGCCAGTGCTAGGTCCTTTGCATGCATTATCCTGTTTAATTATCAACTTGACTCCATGACTGTAATTATTGACTCCAGGGACTGTAATTATTCCCGCTTGATGGAGGAGAAAACCAAGGCCCACAAAAGTTGCCATTTCTCAGAGTCAGTAAGTGACAGAGCTCAGGGTCAAACCAGACCCTGCCCACAGCCTTTCCCAGCCACTGGCCAATCACGGAGACAGCAGGCACCCACGGGGCAGCAACCTCTTCACCCGGCGGTGTCTCTGCATTGATACATGAGGTCCCCGAAAATGTGACATCTAATGCGACTCTAAAGGAGATGAGTGTATAGATTTGCCGCTGGACACGGATCCTCATGTGAATGTATGTAACCTCTCTGTACTTCACGTTCTCTATTTGGGAGGTTGTGACAAAGAGGCTGTCCCCCACCTTCTTCCTCAGGATATGAAAAGATAAATGCGATAATGTATCTGAAAGCATTTTGCAATATCGAGAGAAAAAATACCACCGAACTCCGGGCCATTGTTAATGCGATTTTAATGACTCCTCCCCACTGTTAGGATGCTGACGTCTTAATGCAATGGAACAGCTTAATTTGTTGAAAATTTTCCATTCTGCTCCTTAAACTCTAGGAGAAAGGCTCCGTGAAAATGAGAAGTCAGAATTATCAGCTATTGGTCGAATATTCTTTAACGCTCAAGGTTTTAAACTGGACAGAAGACAAGGTTGTGGTGAGTTCTGGGCGTTCTTATTTTTACATTGGTGTTTGCGCAACCTAAGCAAAGGACAGGCGCTTTCTTTAAAGCAAAAAATGCTTAGATATCGATGTCAACCTAAATTACTTTCTAAATATGAAGAAACTAAAACTAGGTACAGAGCCTTAGACTGCTAGATCTAATATAATTATAAATCCGAGATAAATTTACAAATTAGATAAAAACAAAATGGAAAAACCAAGAAAAGTCGGACGAATAACATTAATCTGATGGACGGCGTTGTTTTGTTGAAATAAGTTGGGTTTGACGATATAAAGAGTGAAATTCTTGCTTGGTTCTCTATGTTCGGCGTTTCAGTTCTAGCTCCACGCTGTCTGGGTTAAAATCACAGCTCTGCCTCTTACCAGCTGTGTGACTGTGGACACGTTAGCTAACCTCTCTGAGACAAGACTAGCACTCGCCTCAGAGTTCAAGCAAAGATTAAAGAGAGTGACACCTCTCAGTTACTCCCCACAGTGCCTCGTACATGACAGGGACTCAAGCTGCGTCAGCCCCTCTTTTGCTCTGGGCTGGGACATACTTTCGTGTAGGCCGTCTTTATTTTGTGTTTTGGAGACTATATTTTCTGAGAGTTCATATTTCAAGTAACAAATAGTTAATAAACCAATCTGCAGTAAGTCTTTGGTTCCCTCCAAAAACCTGCAGAAATGTCTGCTGCTGCTGGTGACACATCCACCTGGTGAGGCCCATCTCCCACCCGCCCCCCCCATTTCCTGCAGGCTCCTCCTCACTCTTAGCCTTGCCCTGGGTATTGGGTTGATCTCTGCTTGGCAGGAAGAGTAACTTCCTAAAAACATTACCTGTGGGCAGAAGCACACACCCTGGACACCTATTACTAAGGGCCATGCTGAGCGTGTGCCTGGTGACAAGCTTGGCAGAGGGACTGTGCACTGCAAATGCCCAGCGTCCCACTCACTGGGCAAGGCCCACAGGTGGCCTGTTCCGCATTTTTAACGATATTTTTTAGAAAAAACGACTGTGCCATAAATATATACGAAGTCCATCTTAGAATACGTCAACCTGTCGGCATAATGCTCCTCACATATTTTCAGGGTTTCACAGAAGCATTATGTAAAATATTGATAATTATAAATTAAGAAGTAATTCCCAGTGCATTGGATCCCTGTAGAATGGCATTTATGAATCCCAATATCTATGAATCCTAATATTCGGTGCATTTTCATTGACTCCTGTTTTGGATTCCGTCTCTGTATGATTGTGCTCCTACGCACAGAAGAACCAAAAGTCCAGGGCTAGTGAGTTTAAGAAGGAGTAACAACATATTTATGTCACATTGTATTCAAGCAAACAAGACTGAAAAGTCTTCCCTACATTGATTTGTTTTCGTGCCATCAAAGTGTAGTTGGAGGAAGAAAAAAGAGCGATTTTGGACCAAGGAACTGGCTAGGTTGGAGCAGTTCAGGGTGTAAAAAGCCTCTCGGAGTCCCCACCCAGGATAAGCATCCAAGCACAGGACACTTTGTCATGCATTTATTTGTTCACTCCCCTTCCCCCGTTACAAGAAAATTTTTCGTTTTCTGATCCTTGGGTTCAGTGATTCCCCTGCCTCCTCTGGGCCAGTGACACAAGGCCAACCTCACTCCAAGCAGCACAGCAGAGCCAGACTTTCCCAGTCAACTTTTCCTACTTAAAATCACACAGTGCCTGGGAAGGGTGAGGTCCTCTCTTCTCAGATCAGCAATCACAGAGGGAACAACAACATCACTTACTATACGGAAAGGTGGCTGCGCCTGCGGAGGAGCTTATGAGGTTTGGAGAAGGAAGAGACGTTTCCGACTACGAAAAGCCAGGCCCGGATTGCAGGTTGTCCCCAAATGGCTTTTTGACCCGCCACTGCAGCTTTCACGGACACCTGGCTGCGGCTATAATAATTGCTGCTATTAAATGAGCACCTACTATGTACCAGGCTGTTGACACATTTGATTTCTACTTCTCACAACAGCCTCGCCAGAAGGTAATTTATCCACACTTGGCAGATGCAGGGGGCAGAGGCTCAGAGAAGTTTGAAACTTGTCCAGATCACAATAGTGAGTCAATAGTGAAAGTGGGCTTTGCACTTAGCTCTGCCGACTCAGAGCTCGATCACTTTCCACCACTTTACTTGTGCTTTTTGCACAGACCAGGACCCTCTGGGAACCACGAGGCCAGCATTCCAAGTGATGCTGACAACGGGCCAGATTTGAGAGCCACTGGATTTTAACCAGAGCGCCTCCCAACTCATCTCATTACATTTGACCTTGGTTTGTCCTTTGTAGCTCATCACTCTCATCTAAACCACATTTCTTCGGGAGTGTGTCTGCTGCCAAGTCTCCCTTAGCCAGGCGAGATGAGCCCAGTGCTGTTCGCAGTCGAACACGGCTTTGTCCTCAGCCCTTTCCTTCTCCTACCGCCTCTGATCCATGAGAACGCGCTTCCCAACACACTCCTCTCCCCACTAAATGTCACCCTTCACACCGTCCTTAAATGTCCTTCTAAACTCAGACTTGGCTGGACTGCCTTTTCTCTGCCTTCTGCTCTGTTGTTCCAAGTCATAGCTGCTGGGAAATGTCTTCTAATCTGCTTTTGCAATAATGGGCAGAAATGGGGATTTGAGGGTAACAGTGCCACCATTGCTGGAAGCCAAGGCTGGAAATAGGCAAGAAGCGGTCTTATATCCTCCTGAAGCTGTCAGCGGAGCCAAAGCTGTTGCAGTGGGGGAGGGGGAGCAGAAGGGGGAGAGGCAAACAGACCTTTGTTCTCCTGGGCATTTTGTCTTTCCTGGGGTAGGAAGTCAACAGGACAAACCAACTTACAGAGTCAGGTGGGGCTGACTCCTCACTGACCTGGCCTGAGGCCAGCTGTTAGACATGTGCCCTCTGGGCCCTGGCCAGTTGAGCTCAGTCATTAGGGCATCGGCTCACACACGGGGTTCAGTTTCCAGTCAAGGGCACTGGCCCTGGTCGGGTCATGCGGGAGGCAACCAATCGATGTGTCTATCTCACATCAATGTTTCTCTCTCTCTCTCTCTCTCTCTCTCTCTCTCTCTCTCTCTCTCTCTCTCTCTATCTTCTCCCTTCCCCTTTCTACTCTCTTTAAAAATTGGTGGAAAAAAATCCTTGGGTGAGGATTAAAAAACAAAAACAAACCAAAAAATAAAGAAACGTGCCACTTGGTAATTCTACTGAGTCTTATTTTGGCTGCACAGGTAGAAGTGGCTGCCTTCCTTCCCTTGGGAGGTCCTTCTCACTGGGCCTGGTGGATTTAGCATGCCCCAGGAATAACTCAGCAGTAACCAGGGGGACCATGGCATGCTTCAAAAACTCAGACTTATTTTTAAGGACATGCAGCTAATTAGAGGTCAAGAAAATTATGATGAGTTTTCTTGTTGCATGAGATATTCATCATGCTCAGAGTTCACTGAGTAACAACCACTAACAACACCACAGCATCAGCCATACCTCCCGCAGTGCAGCGCACCCTGGGGGTAGCTGTGGGAAATGCAGGTTCCTAGGCTTGGAGGGGAGCGCGCATCAACCAGATGTCTGGGTCTTGAGGCCCAGGAACCCACATGCCCAGCTGGATTCTCGGGCGATTCTTAAGAACAGCGAAGTTTGAGAGTCATAGATTAAATGAGTTCCGAGCATGTGTTAGAGATTTTTATCTGATTAGAATAAAAATCTCGACAATCTTATAAAGTAGATATTATTATCTCCATTTAAAAACATATACTTTATTGATTTCAGGGAGGAAGGGAGAGGGAAAGAGCTAGAAACATCAATGATGAGAGAGAATCATTGATTGGCTGCCTCCTGCACGCTCCCTACTGGGGAACGAGCGCACAACCCGGGCCTGTGCCCTGACGGAGAATCGAGCCGTGACCTCCTGGTTCACAGGTCGACACTCAACCACTGAGCCATGATGGCTGGGCCATCTCCATTTTTAGGCTGAAGCTTCCAGACACTCAGTAACATTCCTTAGGTCACACAGCTAGTCAAGGCAGAGCCAGGATCCACACTGAGCCCATCTAATCCTAGAGCCGATGCCCTTTCCAAATTGCCTCACCTGCCCACAGAGGAATTGGGGCTGCCAGGCCACCCCTGCGGCTGTGACATTTGTGGCGGCTGAGACAGCATTGCACGGGTGTGAGGGAGCCCCTGGCAGGGGCCCCACCTTCCGTGACTGTGTTTCAGGGAGGGATGCCCCCACCCCACCCCAGGCATGTGATTCCTAATGAACTGATTACTCTGGGAATTCCGCTCTGCTTGCCGGTAATTCAGCCCCGGGCGAGGGTCGCCCTGGGATGTGACAGTGTCTGTGGGGTGGCCTCTGAGATGAGTCCTTCCTGCGGGGAGCTGTCTGAGCTTTCCTATGGGAGGGGGGTGGGTTAACACCTGCACATCCACAGGGGGCGTCAGCATGTGGACAGAACCCCCTGGGAGTCAGGCCACGAGGCTGTGCATCCACTGAACCCTGAGCCACGCAGTACTTCCAGTCCCACGTTTGCACGTTAACATCGACTGAAGGGAGATTTGCAAAAACAGACATGAACCAACAACTCGGCTTGACCGTGCTTGAGCAATAGGGATTGCGGTAATCTGTGAGAACCGGTGCCTTCCTGCTGATTACCGGGATCCGTTTGCCTGCAAAAAGAGTGAACGGGCACTCTCTGCAGGAGCCGTGCACACCGCCGCGAATGATAAAGAAACGAATCCTGTCGTCGTGAACTTACAGTCCAGCGCAACCAGAAACGTAACAATGACTTCACATCAGGGTGCCGTCACGGAGTTCAGGTTGGAGCACAGCTAGCCCTGACGGATGTGCTCCGTCTCCTTTCCCTGCCGTGGCATGAGCATCTGATCGCTACTTAAAAGATTCGAGGCAAGATCTCAGGGAATTGATGGGCCGTGATGAGTGTGGCATCTCCCACCAGCCGGAGACTGCTCAGGCCTCACCCACGGGGCTGTGGTCAGCCAGCAGCAGGACTGACCCTGTTCCAAGGGAGGATGTCAACCTGGACCCTTGTCCCTGACGCGGTGTGAAGCTTCGCAAGGCTACAGATGCATGTCCTTGCTGTTGGGTTATATCGAGAGCCAAGTCTCCTTTCTCCCTCGATTTTGTGTCCCGGGGCTCAGTTCTTGGAGGGTATCCAGAGGCTCCCTATACAATGTTCACTCAAGCCCAAACAGAAGAAAGCCTGGCAGGCTCCCAGCACTCTCAGGAGGCTGGTGTCTTGGCGCCTGGAGGAAATCTCCCGGGGCCGAGCCTGAGGATGCTTCTGGCTCAGGAGGAGACACCCAGAGGCGGAGGAAATGAAGTCCAGGAAACAGGCTTGGCTGCATAGCGGACCTGAAGGTTATAGTTCACCAGGAGAATCCTCTTGGGGATTTAAAAAAAAGAGTCATTCTAGTCTTTTAGATGAATGTGGTTTCATAAGACTAAATAAACTTTCACTATTAGGAAACAGAATTTGATCATCTATGTCCTGTCTGCTTTAAAGGGGGCGTTAAGGTGCCTTAAAATATGAAAGCGTGTGTAAAGCAAGGAGTGGAAATAGAGTCAGCAGGACCTCAGACATGGGGCTCAGGCGAGGTGGCTAACGCAGTGCTCACTGCAGAGGTCTCTCACTCAGGGCAGAACACTAAGGTGCCCTGACCCATTGTGCCTTAGAGGAAACCATGCAGAGGGAATATTTTTCCAGGGACTGAACTTTATGAGGGATCTTTTTTTTGTATGAATCCTCATCTGAGGGGCTTTGGGTAGCACCTTCGACCATGCCTTTGCAGTGGTTTTATAAAAGATTAAAAAAAAAACAACTTAAAAAAAGAAAACTTGAGGGGGCATCGGTGTCTACTTGCAGGAAGACCGGAGTCTGGTGCCTTCTCCATGCATTCAGCCCCTGCCAACCTCCCCAGGCAGCTGGAGGCAGAGACCTGAGACTTGAGACTTGTGAAACTTGAGACTCGCTGACTAAGGGGGCAAACGGGGCAGCAGAGGGAGCTGCCAGAGCTCCTGGAGCATGGACAGAGTCGCTAGCAGGCCGCCCGGTGATGACAGAGGCCGCCCTGTCATCCTGGGGCCGAGTAAGAGTGTGTGTGACCACAGATGCAGGAAAGACTCACAGCCATTTTCTTTCTTCTTTTTGTTAACCCTCACCCGAGGGTATTTTTTCCATTGATTATTTTTCAGGGAGAGTGGAAGGGAAGGGAGAGACAGGGAGAAACATTGATGTGAGAGAGACACATTGATTGGCTGCCTCCCGCATGTGCCCCTACTGAGGCCAGGGGCAAGCCTAGTCCCGCAACCGAGGTGCATGCGCTTGACATTATCGAACCCGCAACCCTTCAGTCCACAGGCTGATGCCCTAACCACTGAGCGACAGGCCAGGGCACAACGACTTTCCTTCCATCTTCTGTCTCGGGCACTTACAGGGACATCACTAAAGGAACCTTGGTTAGGGAGCGCATATCAGGCTGAGGTAACAAGAGAGATGACTCTACCTTCACCTGTGGCCGCAAACAGGGGAAGGTACTTGTTGGAGAGATAGCTTTGGCCGTTGGGTAAGTGACGATGTAAGAAGAAACCGCCCCTTTGCAGCTTAGGGGTCAGGAAGACAACAGCACAGCCCTTAGCCTCCGGAGCCCTGTGCACCAGCAGATTGGCTGGCTTTACAGCAGCCCGTGCCCCTCCACCCCCACCCCTCCCCGGGGAGCCTTTGAAACTGTGCTCAGGACACTGGCCTCATCCAGAGTCAGAGTCACGGTGAGGGACAGCCACTCGGTCTGTGGGGCAGGGCCACTCTGAACTTAGAGATGGCCCTTCGGGATTTCTGCCGCGGCCTCAGCTTCTGCGTCCACGGCGGGCCTGGGTGGTCAATGGACACGTGTGTTTTGAGTCTCTGCGTGGCGGGCATTGCGAAGGGCTCTTACCACAAAGAACAGGAACCGGCACATCGTGTTCACTGCACAGCGAGAGGGGCAGTGTGTCTACCAGGCCCTGCAGCAAAGGCGCCAGGCCCGGCCCTGGGAGAGGGGGTGGGGGGGATGGACCTGGAGGAGTGGGCGCTTCCTGGGGGAGGCTGGGAGCAGGAAGTCCTCCGAGGCGGGAGGGGAGGAAGGGCTGCTCCCTGCAGTGCTCACAAAGCCAGTGGAGAGGCTGGGAGGACAGAGACCCCATAGCGTAAGCCGCGGAGCCTACGGTCACACCTGGATTTTTTAAAAATATGTTTTCTTGATAGTAATTACACACGTCTTCCATCCCCCCTACCCACCCCTGCAGGTCTTCACTACCCCGTTGCCCGTGACCATGGGCCATGCAAGTAAGTGCGTACACCTGGGCTTTGAAAGACCACGTTGTCTTAGAGAAGGAAGTAGGAAGGACCCCCAATCACATTAGTCGGGACGTCACCCCCCTGAGAAACTGACCTCACGTTTCCTTCAGCTGTAGGTGATGATTCGGGACGATGCTTCGGTCTCAAGCAGTTACGATCGGGCCCACCCATTCCCGTTGGCCTGACACAGGCCCTTCCTGCCCGCGGTCCTGGTATGATTACTGGTGGTGCCCTTCCCCCTCTCCCACGTGGCTGGGTTTGGGCAATGGGTTAACGACCACCCTCACCAGCATGTCTTCAATCACCGTCCCAGCCCTCCAACAGACCGCCAGCCGATGAGGACGGTGCTGCCCTCCCCCCCGAGGCCAGAGTCCGGGCGGCTTCAGGGGCACTGGTTACCTGGCTCATGGGGTCCTTGGCGCCCGGGTTCTCCTGGTCTCTCTCCTCTGCCTCCTGAGGGTCGGCGTGTCCTCAGCCTGGCTCCTGCCTGCTGACAGCGTCGCCCCTGCACCCACAGACCCACCGAGGGAGGGAGAGACGCCTCCCAGCCAACGTCTCCAGGGCTCCTGACCCTGGCCGGGCCGCGGGCACAGCTGCATCGAGGCTGTGATAGCCTGAACGCCATTCTCTGTGCGTGGGCCGACACTGCAGGGTCTGAGATAGAACTACCCCATTCTCCCTCTTAGACTAAGCGGGGGCCTCCCGATTTGGGGGCCACCCCTCCCAAAACCCATGGGCTGCATGAGATGGAGGAGGCTACGTGAATGAAAATGGGAGTTCCCTTAGGGAAGCAAAGGGGACGTGAGTTCTAGATACAATCCACAGAGGATACAATCCAGGGCATCGGGGCACCAGGGTTCGTGTGCTGGTGAGGAGTTTGGGGGGCTTGCTTGGGGTTCGAGCATATGCCCCGGGCAGGAGAATGGTCCTCCTCATTTGGGGAGGATTTTGCTCTTCGACTGAGTGTGCAGCTTTGGGAGGGATGTGATGAGCCGTGAGGGAGGGGGATACCTTGGCGACTAGTCAACCCTGGCGATCGGTGGGGTCACAACCAGGTCACCTTCACATCCTTGTAGCGATTGGAAGGGGGACGCTCTTTATCTTCGAAGGAGAACAAAATGGCTCATGACCTGTATCTCTTGGCAAATCCTTGTGACCAACACTTAAGAATATTCAAGAAGATTTCATCTTGAAGGGTGTTTGCTGGTTTCCATTGTCCAAGAGCTGCATCTAATACCAGATACGCCTCATCATGGTCCCGTTTTCTCAAGCTTCCGACCAGAGGAGCTGGTTGCTGAGGATATGGCAGGGATGGTTTCCCAGGATTTTTACAAATGGATCTTGTTTTTCAATATTGGGTTAAGTATTCTCCTACTGGGAATTTCGGTGAAAGCTTTCTTCTCGAGTTATGTACGTTTTAATCCTGCAATGATAATGGCTGTTTCTGGAGTTGTTTTTGCTGTTATTGTTGTAATGTTCATTTTGTAGGGAGCAGCCAAAACTCAGAAATTCACCTTTCACCTTAGAATCATCAAACCTTAGAAACACTCAGAGGCGCAGAAATACCGAGTGTGAAACGGAGGCCTGGGCAGCAGGCACTGGACCATAACTTTTATTAAACCCAAATATCTTTGGGTCTTTGGACCCCTGTACGCATTGTTTTAAATAGAAATAAACTCTGGCTTATATATATATATAAAAAGAACATCCAAGAAGATCCAGACACCTGGGGTCAAGTGTTGACTCTCAGATTCATGCTGGAAGCTGAAATTCACCTCTAGTCTTTGTTTGTTTGTCTTTTTGTTTGTTTGAAATCACTGGGTCCCTGACATGTGTATTCCCCCCTAATAGTGATCCTGCCTCCAAAGCATGATCTCCCAGGAGAGACTGAGCTGGACTCCGGGGAAGACAGACTTGAGTTCAGTTTGTCTCCCAGCATCTAAATGTGTTTGCTCCTGTGTCAGAATCCTGGGCTTCCCTCCAAAATAAAGTGTAAGCGTGTGAGGATTGACTGTTATTTTCTACTTTCTGACTTCAAGCTTTCTTCCACGAACATGTTAGCCTCATCGTTTTTATTAAAAAAATCACACATTTCCCTGATCTTTGAAAAGGGTGGGGATGATGGGCCTCTCATTTTACTTGAATGAATAAGAAAAATAAAGCAATTTCACATTTGCTGGGCATTGAATACCAAGTTAAGCTTGTGAAGAAAGCAGTGAGCTACATACGTCTAACATGAACCACGCCAAGCCCATCCCACTTTCATTTTTTCAGTCAGGAGTTCGAAACCCATGGATGTAGAATTTCTTTATTATGGCAAAGTCTCTTGTATCTTCCAAGCCGTGGTGTCTTTTTAAAAATACACAGAGAAATAAGGATTCAAAGAGGCTCGTGACAAGTCTCCATCTGACCGCAGGCCTGCTCAGCCTCAGTTACTTGCATGGGGCCTGTTGTTTCCACAGAACATTTATGGAGCACCTACTGTGTGCAAGGCCTGTGTGAGGGGCTGGAAGGCACTGCAGGCCTGCTGCCTGCGGACACACCCCATCTAGAGCGTGCAGGGCAGTACCTGGTAGGACCCTGCGAGAATGGAGAGACTGCGGGAGAACTAGCAGGGAGGCGGGGAGGTGTGGGGAGGGAGTGGGGGTTCCTCCTTCCCAGGCTGGGAGAGGGAGAAGCGCCCGGCACGCATGTGAGCCGAAGGCCTGCCAGGCAGAGCACAGCTGCTCTCAGTGACGAATGAACAGGGATGACAAAGACAAACTCCAGCCAACCTCGGTCTAACCCCAGCGGCTCTCCTCTCGTTAACGCTAGGAAAGTGTGCAGCGTGGCTGGCCGGCAGCCCTGCAGCGGGCGCCATGGCTCTGGCCGTCCAGTGACCAGCGCGCGGCCCGGCCGGTGCGGTGCCCAGGAGACAGCCGCGGGTGCCAAGCAGGACGCTTGCAGTTACTGGGCCTTGGATTTGCTTTGTGTGGATGATTTCCCCTCCGCCCAACGAGAGGCAGTAATGGAGGCAAGGCATCAATCCCTTACTGGCAAAATGAGACAAATATCTAAACTGGGCTGCAGCATCCAACCCACTTCCCACTAAAAGCCGCTCCTTCTAAATGCGGAGAAGCTGTACCCCGAGTGTCATGGGGTTTGCCGGTCTGCTCGGTAGATGCTGGGGCACTGCATTTAGGATGTGACGCGCGGGGGTAAGAAAACCCTCCCGCAGAGCACACACGCTTGAACGTTCCAGGCAAAACCCTCCAAGCAGAAAGCCTTCCTCCGTCTGTGTGACAGGCCTCACGCGTGTCTGCCCGTGGCCACAGAAACGCACCCCTGGGTGCGCGGGGAGAACACGCTGCCGAGGCTGTGGGGCCCGGGGCCGCAGCCTTCTCAAGGGACCTCTGTGGAGCCGCTGTGATCGTAAATGAAAAAGGTCACAAAGACTCAGAAGCCGGGGACGGGGAGCGTGGGAGGGACTCACCTCAACGTATATGCATAGATGCACAGCCCGTGGACACAGACAATAGTGTGTTGAAGGCCTGGGAGGGTGGTGTGGGGTGGAGGGGCCAGTGGGGAAAAGGGGGGACATCTGTGATACTTCCAACAATAAAGAGACGTTTAAAACAATAATTAATAATAATCTAATCTAATAAAAGAGTAATATGCAAATTAACCCTCACTCCCTTACACCACAAGCCATGCCCACCAGCCAATTAGGAGCAAATATGCAAATTAACTCAACTAAGATGGCGGCAGCCACAAAGCTGGAGTTTCCCCAGTCAGTGGAGGAAACCAGGGCCCTATGGGCCCTGAGCTCTACTCAAAGCTACAAAGTTTCAATTATAGAAGATAAACAAACCCCAGATACCTGCCGGGCTGGGACCTTGGGTTGCCAGGGGCAACTAAGGCTTCGAACCGGTTAACCAAGCAACAAAGTTTCAATTATAGAAGTTAAATAAATCCCAGATATCTGCTTCCAGCCAGGCACCCCAGTAGGGACCCAAACCCTGAAGGGGCTCTGGGCAGCCTGAAACGGCCCTCAGTCCCTCACCCAGGCTGGCCAGGCACACTAGCAGGTGGACATCCCCTGAGGGGTCCCAGACTGCGAGAGAGCATAGGACAGGCTGAGGGACCCCGCTGAGTGCACAAATGTTTGTGCACTAGGCCTCTAGTTATAATAATAATATAACAAAAGACAGCGCCTGCCTTAGCAGAGTTGCTTCAAGGATGGCAGCCACCCTGGGGTTATTTTTACATCGCGGTCTCCTGTCCCGCACTCACTCCTTCCTCCCCAGCTGAAAGGACAAACAGCACCTCTTCCTCTTTCCTTCCTTCCTTCCTTCCTTCCTTCCTTCCTTCCTTCCTTCCTTCCTTCCTTCCTTCCTTCCTTCCTTTCCTCCCGAGCAGGACAGAAGGGGTGCAGGAAGTCTCTGCCTCACTGAATAACAAAGCACACCATGACCTCCTGTCACCCTAGGAGACAGGCCTGGGGGTCCACCCAGCTCTGCTTTGTTAAGCTTGGGAAGTGGGGGGGG
>PVJC01031903.1:0-20275 GCA_004026665.1 Murina feae | reverse complement strand
TTTTGATGGAATCTTTAGGGTTTTTTATGTATAATATCATGTCATCTGCGAATAAGGAGAGTTTTACTTCTTCTTTTCCAATTTGGATGCCTTTTATATCTTCTTCTTGTCTGATCGCAATGGCTAATACTTCCAGTACTATGTCAAACAGGAGTGGTGAGAGTGGGCAACCTTGTCTTGTTCCTGTTCTAAGGTGAAATAGTTTTAGTTTTTGCCCATTGAGTATGATGTTGGCTGTGGGTCTGTCATAAATAGCTTTTATTATGTTGAGGTAAGATCCTTCTATTCCTGTCTTGCTGAGAGTTTTTATCAAAAACGGGTGCTGGATTTTGTCAAATGCTTTTTCTGCATCAATTGATATGATTAAGTGGTTTTTATCTCTTAATTTGTTTATGTGGTGTATCACATTTATTGATTTGCGGATATTGTACCATCCTTTAGAATATTTAGAATGAATTTAATTGAAAAGATAGAAGGAGATAGGGAAAATAGAAGTGGCAGCAAGAATTCTGCTTGAGCGTGCAAACAACGAAGTCTTGCACAGCAACCCCGGGCACCATATCCACATGCGAACAGCCAAGCCTTATGCAGCAACCCTGGAAGCCAAGCCTTATGCAGCAAACCTAGGCACCCCTTCCGTATGTGAAAAGCCAAGTTTTACAGAGCAACCCCAGATGCCACGAGTACACTATCCTGATGCAGCAATCCTGGGCACCACAACTGAGCATGAGCTACTAAGCCCAACACATCAACCCCGGGCCTGGTGACCATGTGACTCACCACTGCAGTCACAGACTCAGTGCAACTCAACACCTAGATCCTTTGGTGAGAGCAAAAATGAGGAGACAATGAGACAACCCCCAAAGGAAAGAAAAGGAGGACTCACCAGAAAAGGAACTAAATGAAATGGAGGCATGCAATTTGTCAGAAAAAGAATTCAGAGTAAGGGTCATACAGTTCATAAAATGGATAGATGAGAAAATCAACAACTTATGTAAGAATCAAGAGGAAATAAAGTGATATAGCTACAATAAAAACTATGGAAGGTTTTAACAGTAGACTAGAAGAAGCAGAAAACCAAATTAGTGAATTAGAAGACAGGGTAGCTAAACACATTCAATCTGAACTGCAATTGGAGAAAAAAATTGAAAGGTAGGAAGAGAGCCTCAGAAAGCTTTGGGACAACATGAAATGAAGCAACATATGTATAATAGGGGTGCCAGAACTACAAGAAGAAGAGGAAGGGTTAGAAAACCTACTTGATGAAATAATGTCAGGAAACTTCCCTGATTTGGGGAAGAAGAAAGTCACACAAGCACAGAAAGCACAAAATAAAATGAATCCAAAAAGACCCACACCCAGACACATTGTAATTATGATGACAAACATTAATGACAAAGAAAGAATCTTAAAGCTTCAAGAGAGAGACAGAGAGTTACCTATAAGGGTAATCTCCCATTATATTATCAAATGATTTCTCAACAGAAACACATCAGGCTAGAAAGGAATGGAAGGAAGTATACAAGGTGATACATGGCAGGGGACTGAGTCCAAGCATACTCTATCCAGCAAGACTATCATTCAAAATTGAAGGGGAAATCAGCATAATACAAAAACAGCATAAAGGAGTTTATCACTACCAAGCCAGCAATGGAAGAAATGCTAAAGGGACTGCTTAAAATGAAGAAATAAAAAGGGAAGAAGGAACACAGGCACAAAAAATAAAAATGGTTACTAACAAGTATCTATCAATAATAACCTTGAATATAAATGGACTGAATGCTCCAATCAAATGATATTGGGTGGCTGATCAGATAAGAAAACATGACCCATATATGCTGTCTGCAGGAGACTCACCTCAAAACAAGGGACACATACAGACTGATATGGAAGGGATGGAAAAATAACTTTCAGGCAAATGGAAGTGAAAAAGAAAGCTATACTTATATCAAACAAAATAGACCTCAAAGTGAAGGCCATAACAGGAGATAAGGAAGGTCATTTCTTAATACTAAAGGGATCAATACAACAAGAAGATATAACTCTGGTAAACATATATGCACCCAACACAGGGGCACCCAAATACATAAAAAAACTTCTGGAAGAACTCAAGGGAGAGATCGACAACAATATAATCATAGTGGGGGACTTTAATATCCCACTGATATTACTGAATAAATCCTCTGACAAAAAAATCAGCAAAGAAATAGCAACCCTAAGTGACTCACTAGATCAAATGAACTTAATGACATCTTCAGAACACTTCATCCCAAAGCTACAGAATATACATTATTCTCAAGTGCACATGGGACATTTTTAAAGATAGACTACATAATGGGTCACAAGCAAAGTCTATCCAAATTCAAGAAGATTCAAATCATATCAAGCATCTTCTCAGATCACAATGGCATAATATCAGAAATCAACTACAATAAAAACAATAAAAAAATTCAAAGACTTGGAGACTGAATAGCATGCTATTTAACAATGATTGGGTTACCAAAGAGCTCAAAGAAGAAATTAAAAACATTCTGGAAACAAATATCAATGAAAACACAACAATATAAAAATCTATGGGACACAGTGAAAGCAGTCTTGAAAGGGAAGTTCATAACTCTACAGGTCTACCTCAGAAAAACAAGAAAAAAATGATAATAAATTATCTAACTGTACAACTTAAAGAATTAGAATTAGGGCAACAAGAAAATCCTGGAGTAAGCAGAAGGAAGGAAATAATAAAGATCAGAGCGGAAATAATCAACATAGAGACAAAAAAATACAAAAGATCAATGAAACCAAGAGCTGGTTCTTTGAAAAGATAAACAAGATTTCTGAGCCTCTAGTCAGGCTCACCAAGAAGCAAAGAGAGAGGCCTCAAATAAGCAAAATTAGAAATGAAAGAGGTAAAGTAACAACTGACTCCAAAGACATACAAAGGATTGTAAAAAGTACTATGAACAACTCTACTCCAACAAACTGGACAACCTTGATGAAGAGAATATATTCATAGAAAAATACAACCTTCTAAAAATCAATCAGGAAGAATAAAAAAATGTGAATAGGCCGATAACTACTGGTGAAATTGAAACAGTAATAAAAAAACTTCCAGCAAACAAAAGCCCTGGACTGGATGACTTCACAGGGGAGTTTTACCAAACATTAAAGAAGTAAAACCTATTCTCCTCAGATTGTTCCAAAAAATTCAAGAGGAAGGCACATTTTCAAGCTCTTTCTATGATACCAGCATTACTCTAATCCCAAAACAGATGAAGGCATCACAAAGAAAGAGAAATACAGGCCAATATCCCTCATGAACATAGATGCTGAAATCCTCAACAAAATTTTAGCAAATCAGATCCAGCATTACATTACGAAGATTATACAACATGACCAAGTTGTATTTACTCCAGGGATGCAAGGATGGTACAATATCTGCAAATCAATAAATGTGATACATCACTTAAACAAATTGAGAGATAAAAATCACATAATCATATCAATTGATGCAGAAAAGGCATTTGACAAAATCCAACACCTTTTCCTGATAAAAACTCTCAGCAAAATGGGAATAGAGGGATCATACCTAAACATAATAAAAGCCCTATATGACAAATCTACAGCCCGCATCATACTCAATGGGCAAAAACTAAAACCATCTCCCTTAAGAACAGGAACAAGACAGGGATTCCCACTCTCACCACTGCAATTTGACATAGTACTGGAAATGCTAGCCATAGCGATTGGACAAGAAGAAGAAATAAAAGGCATCCAAACTGGAAAAGAAGAAGTAAAATTGTCATCATTCACAGATGAAATAATACTATACATAGAAAACTCTAAAGACGCCATCAAAAAATTACTAGAATTAACAAAAGAATTTGGCAATGTAGCAGGTTACAAAATAAATACTCAGAAATAGATGGCTTTTTTATACATCAATAATGAACTCACAGAAAGAGAAACTAAATAATAATAATAATAGTAATAGTAATAATCCCATTTACCATTGCAACAAAAATTAAGATACCAAGGAATAAATTTAACCAAGAAGGTAAAGGACGTGTACTCAGAAAATTAAAGGACGCAGAAAAATGAGATAGAGGAAGACATAAATAAATGGAAGAATATATTATGTTCATGGATTGCTACAATCAACATCATTAAAATGTCCATACTACCCAAAGCAATCTATAGATTCAATGCAATCCCCATTAAAATGCCAATGGCACATTTCAAAGACCTAGAACAAAGTCTACAAACATTCATCTGGAATAAAAAAAAAAAGACACTGAATAACTGCAGCAATCTTGAAAAAGAAGAACACAGTTGAAGGGATAATTATACCAGATATCAAGCTATACTACAAAGCCACTGTTTGTAAAACTGCCTGGTACTGGCACAAGAACAGATATATAGACCAATGGAACAGAAGAGAGAACCCAGAAATCAACCCCAGCCATTATGCTCCATACTTGCCAAAGCAGGCAAGAGCATACAATGGAGTTAATACTGTTTCTTCAATAAATTGTGTTGGGAAAACTGGACAGATACATGCAAAAAAATGAAACTAGACCACCAACTTACATCATACACAAAAATAAACTCAAAATGAATAAAAGACTTAAACATAAGACGGGAAACCATAAAAATCTTATAAGAGGCTATAAGGCAGCAAAATAGCAGACATTTGTCAGAGCAATATCTTTACTGATACACCTCCTAGGGCAATGAAAACTAGGGATAAAATAAACAAATGGGACTACAACAAAATAAAAGGTGTCTTCACAGCAAAAGAAACCCTCAACAAAACAACAAGAGAGCTCATTGCATGAAAGAACATATTTGCCAATGTTATCTCCGATAAGAGTTTAATCTCCAAAATTTATAGGGAACTCATACAACTTAACAAAAGAATGATAAACAACCCAATAAAAAAATGGGCAAAGGACCTAGATAGACATTTTTTGAAAGAATACATACAGAAGGCCAAGGGACATATGAAAACATGCTCAAAGTCACTAATCATCTGAGAGATGTTAATCAAAACAACAGTGAGGTACCATCTCACACCTGTCAGAATGGCTATCATCAACAAATCAACAAACGACAAATGATGGAGCGGATGCAGAGTAAGGAACCCTCGTTCACTGCTGATGGGAATGAAGACTGGTGCAGCCACTGTGGAGAACAGTATGGAGTTTCCTCAAAAAATTAAAAATGGAACTCCCATTTGACCCAGTAATCCCACTTTTAGGAATATATCCCAAGAAACTAGAAATACCAATCAGAAAGGATATATGCTAAGGTGACCAGATTTAAAGTGGTACACCACTGACTGGGGGGGGGGGTGTCTTTCTTTTTCTTTTTTTCTTTTTTTTATTATTACTTAAAATATTACAAAGAGTAATCGGGACTTTTTTAAAATGCCGCGGGATGCGGGACAAATTGTTAAAAATTGGGACTGTCCCGCCGAAAGCGGGATGTCTGGTCACCTTACATTATATGCACCCCTATGTTCATAGTCGCACAATTTACCATAGCTAAGATTTGGAAACAGCCTAAGTGCCCATCAACAGATGAATGGATTAAAAAACTGTGGTACATCTACACAATGGAATACTACATTGCTGTAAAAAAAAGAAGGAATTCTTACCATTTGCAACAGCATGGATGGAACTGGATAGCATTATGCTAAGTGAAATAAGCCAGTCAGAGAAAGGTAAATATCACATGATCTCACTCATTTGTGGATTATATTGAACAACATAAACTGATGAACAAAAATAGAACGAGAGTCCTAGGAGCATCGAACAGACTGTCCAACCTATGAGGAAAGGAGGGGGGTGAGGGGGTAAGAGATCAACCAAAGGACTTGTATACATTCATATGAGCATAACTAATGGTTACAGATACTAGGGGTAGGGGTGGCTGGGGAGAGTTCCATGGGGGAAAAAGGAGACTTATGTAATACTTTAAACAATATAGAATTAAAAAGAAGAGATAAAGGGAACTCTGCTTGACATTGAATTATGAGAAGTAAAAATAAAGATAAAGAACAAGTATTAGAGCTCAAACCCCCAAATATTGGGGTTATTTGGTGAAGGCACCAATAACCCAATATTTCCCTACATGCCCTGGGGGCACTAGAATGTCCACTATATATTGAGGATGTCCATATTAATGTTCATACTAGAAAAGTAGGTGGTAAGTTTCAGAAAGATTTTTGTAAAAATATAATTTAAAGAGAATTTTTATAGTTTATTAAACAGATAGAATATAAACTATTCAGAGTATTTGCCTATTTAGAAATATTTATTTGCAATATATTGTCTTTGGTCAAGGTATTATACTACATAGAATGTTTTAAAAATATTTTGCTAATAAAACAGGCTTTTAAGAGCTGAAAATTGATTCTTGGTTATGAAAGGACACTGTGGGCAATAATAAGCTTTAAGAAAATGTCCTCTGGGATATATCAAAGAATAATTGGTCAGTCAACTGCTTAAATCATGGTGCAAATGCAACAATGCATTGTCTCAGGATTAAGCCACATGAAAAAGGTGAGTTCTACTAATCATCCATTTGTCAGTGTTGGCCAGCTGCTCACAAAGGATTGCTAGGCCAGAGCTTTATTCTTCTCATAAAACTCTTAATAATGGGTCAGGACACTCATCTGTATGAAGTTCTATGTTACTATTCTTTCTATTACTTCAACATAATTTGAGTTTTTACTTTAACCAATTATAATTTAGCATAAGTATTTAAAATATGTTTCATCCTATTCAATAGATGGTTAAGTATACCAATATATGCAGGCATTTTTAAGGAAATGATTATTATTTAAAGAAAATTACAGGCATATCCTTAAATATGCCCATTAAAGTTATGAAATTCAACTTTATAGGGCATTTGATTTAAAACCCTCACTTTAGCTTGTGAGATATTTCTTTACTTTATAAGGAATGACTTGGATTTTTCCTTCCAGAGCTCCTTGAAGAGAGCCACCATGTGGTCATTTTTGTCTGGTGTTACATTTTCTTCTAGCTTTTGGCTTGAGAGTTTGTGGCAGTGATAGTTAAGTGCATCATGCTGTGAGGTCAACTTGTTTGGTGAGATATCGCTTCAATTGTTTAACTTGTCATTTCCTTCCATCCTTTATTTATTTATTTTTGTATTGAAGTTTGAATTACATAAACAAACACTTGTATGTTTTGGTTTGATTCTTAAGCTATAAAATAATGTGATCATGTAAGCAGTTACATCCTATCTAATAAAAAGGGGAATACCTTGACCAATAAAGAAATTAAAAAAAATATGGTGGTACATCTACTCAATGAAGTACTATCCTATCTAATAAAAAGGGGAATATGCTAATTGACCCTCACACCATTGCAAAGATGGCAGCACCCACAGCCAATAAGGAGGGAATATGCTAATTGATGGCCCTGCCCTCAAAGATGATGGTGACCACAGCCACATATGCCTGCATCTGGAGTTCCCCAGTCCTCTCAGCCCCTAGCCACTCAGGGCCAGCCTGAGGTGCAGGCAAGCCTCAGATGGTGGCTGCCCTGCTGCCCAGGGCCGCCTGAGGCTCAGGTAACCAGAGCCAGCCAAGGATTGCACTGCCAGCAGTGGCAGTAGCAGAGATGTGATGAGGACATCGCCTTCCCTGATTGCCGGGTTGCCTCTCACCCCTGAGGGCTCCTGGACTTAAGGACCCCCCACCACCACCAGTGCATGAATTTTCATGCACTGGGCCTCTAGTTATAAAATAAAGAAAAACTGTGCTAATTTTAATTATTGACATTATTATCTTTGTTTTAAAGAATTGTGATATGTTTTAAGCATACATAAATATAAAGTCAGAGGTTTGGAAATGCATAAAAAGTTTCCCCATTGGCATCAATGGTATTAGGTTGAGAAATTTTCTTTAAGAGATTTTTCAGGAAACACTTTTTTCATGGTCAGGAAAAACTATACTATCAATGGCTTTTCTAGGTTTATGCTAACTAGGCGATTTGAAAATCTTCTGAACTAGTGAGTTTAGTATGAATGGAGAAAACATTCCTCTCAGTGAATGTTAGTAACTTGCAGCATAGTAGCCTTGTCATTTTTCACGGAATTCAGGAGTGAGTAGAATGACACATTATGTTCATAGGTCTTAATAAGTGAAGTACTCTTTACATTCTAAATCTGGAGTAGCAATGTCTACTAGTAACATACATGTTGCAACCTTGCCATCATCCCTCCTCAACTGTGATTCTGAAAGAGAATTAAGCTCTAAAGCCCTAGGGGGATTGGAAGAACTGCAAACAGTCACACATACAATTTTCTTTAGGGATTAATTCTTTTTACGGAACCCCAGTTGACCATATATATATATTAGGGGCCCAGTGCACAAAAATTTGTGCACTCAGGGGGTGGGGGTCCCTCAGCCCGGCCTGTGCCCTCTCACAGTCTGAGACCCCTTGGGGGATGTCCACCTGCTGGCATGCCTGGCCAGCCTGGGTGAGGGTCTGAGGGCCATTTTCAGGCTGCCCACAGCCCCTTCAGGGTTCATGTACTGGGGGGTGGGAGGGCTGGTGAGTGCAGGCCTGGACATTTCCCACCAGAGGGCCCACGATAGCACACGCCTGGTGGGCCCCCACCGCTGAGGGGACACACCTGGCGCAGAGCTGGGTGGTGAGCCAGGGGCGTACATTGGTGCAGGATCCCTCGGTGGGGCCCTGCTGCTGAGCAAACACACGGGGTGGAGCCGGGCAGCAGACTGGCTTCGGATTCTCCGCACTGTGCAGCAGACACTCCTGCATGCCCTGTGGAGGCCTCTGGGGGGCGGATGAAGGTAGCGGACCCTGGACGGGTGCTCCTGCACGCCTCCGAGGAGGCCCCTGGGGCAGAGTCAGACAGTAGACCCAGGATGGCTGCTCCTGCAAGCCCCATGGAGGACCTGCTCTCCCGCACGCCTGGTGGAGGCCCCCGGGGGGTGGAGCCAGGCAGTGGACGTGGGACAGGCGCTCCTGGATGCCCCGAGGAGACCCCAGGCTGGACCGCCCCCACTGAGCTGACACACCTGGCACAGCTATGCTACCTGGCCGTGGAGGCTCCCAGTGCAGAGCCGCCCTGCCAGCCTCCATCTTGGCTTGGTTAATTTGCATACAGCCACTCTGATTGGCTGGTGGGCCTGGCCATGAGCAGAGGCTCAGCCAACCTAGGCAGGCAGTTGCAACAGAAGCCTCTGGTTTGCTCTAGCTCCATGGCTGCTGGCCTCCATCTTGGCTGGGTTAATTTGCATACAGCCACTCTGATTGGTTGGGAGGCATGGCTTGGCTGGTGGGTGTGGCTGTGAGCAGAGGTTCAGCCAGCCTAGGCAGGCAGTTGCAACAGAAGCCTCTGATTTGCTCTAGCTCCATGGCTGCTGGCCTCCATCTTTGCTGGGCTAATTTGCATACAGCTGCTCTGGTTGGCTGGGAGGCGTGGCTTGTCTGGTGGTCGTGGCTTAGGTGTCTCAGGTAATGGTCAATTTGCATATTACTTTTTAATTATATTAGATGGCCTGAGGCCTGGTGCACAAAATTCATGCATGGAGTGGGAGTAGAGGGTGGGGGTGGTGTCCTTCAGCCCAACTTGCACCCTTTCCAATCTGGAACCCCTTGAGGGATGTCTGATTGCCCGTTTTAGGCCCGATTTCACTGGTGGGATCGGGTCTAAACGGGCAAATCAAACATCCCTTTCACAATCCAGGACTGCTGTCTCCTGACCTCTCACCTGCCAATTGCCCCTAACGACTTTCCTGCCAGCCTGATAATGCCTAACTGCTCCTGTGCTGGTCTGATTGCCCCTAACTGCCCTCCCCCTGCCAGGATGGTCCCCTCCAACTCTCATCCCCTGCAGACCTGGGTCCCTCCCAACTGCCCTCCCCTGCAGGCCTGGGTCCCTCTCAACTGCCCTCCCCTGTAGGCCTGGGTCCCCCACAACAGTCCTCTCCTGCAGGCCTGGGTCCCCCCCAACAGTCCTCTCCTGCAGGCCTGGGTCCCCCCCCAACTGCCCTCCCCTGCAGGTCTGCCCTCCCTTCCTGGCCGTCTTTGACCACATGGGGACAGCCATCTTGTGATGGTCAATTTGCATATTACTCTTGTATTAGATAAGATATATTCTATACTATCCAGAGTAGGAAAAAGTATATATAATCAGTTGCAGCTTTGATATTATGGAATTCATTAATTCACCCAACAACTATTAACTGCTATATGCCAACCCCTGTGCCAGTCTCTGAAAATATTAATGGTGAGCAAAAATAGACATGGCCTCTGCCCTCAAGGAGATCATGATCTGATGGGAGAGACAGTCCATAATCAAATAATCACTTGAGTGACTATGTAATTAAAACCTGAGAAAGTGCTCTAAAGGAAAATAATGGGCTTCTCTGAGAGCTCTGGCAAAGGAATATAACTCCTACTGGAATTGTTGGCCAAATGTGGTGACAAGGGTGTAGAAGCCAGTGGACTGAAAAATAGGGCTTTAGATACGCTGTTGACAAAAACCTCCGGATGAGAGGTGAGAAAGGAGGGAGATGGAGTTTCTAAGCACAGGTAGAGGCTAAGACGATACCAAAGTGCAGTCCATGCTTAAGTTTATCACACTTAACGGTCGCTGCTTTTCTTAAAACTGCAGCATGGCACTGTAATAAGGAAAACTACCGAGAAAAATAATAAATCTGGAAAAGACATCCAGAAAGTCTGTTTTCCTGGTATCATACATAATAGTCTTAAAGTCTGGAAAAATACTGGGAATATAATGTTGTTTTTTAACTTGTGAGTTCACGGTTTTAGCAAATGAGTTTCCCAAAAATATACTTTTGTTGTCAACCTCTCTATAAATTGGAGAGCTGTTTTACTTAGCTGTATTCTTTTGAGGTCATGACACATAGGATAACCTGTATGATAAGAAAGGTTATAAAAGAAAGTATCACATAATTGGAGAAGAGTCATATTTCAAACACATGGTGGCTTCATATCCAGGAGAAGCATGTTTAGGTTTCGCGTTTTAAGTTTTTTGATGTTTCATGCAAGTGAACTCTTGGTCTATGTTCTTCTCCTCTCCCCCCACACCCTTCACAAACATGTAGTTCTTCCTTTAAGGGTAGGGATACTTTTATGTCCTTGGTCAAATTTGTTGTACCGGAGAACTGATAGCCTAGCTTAGCTGTGCCAAATGTTAGCTATACTTTTATCAAGACCAGAAAAAGGTGGAACATTTGTCCCTACTTTTTAGAAGTTGCCTTTTACAATAGTGTTAGGTGAATGAGAGTAAGAATAAGATTGTAGGAAAGAGTGAGAGACAAAGTCCATTAAAGGTCTATAAAGAAGTTTGATGTTAAAGAGATTCAAACTCAATTCTGGAATTTAGGAGTCTAGATTCAAGTGACATTCAAAAGAATGGAGGAGGAAAGCATGACCCACAGAACAAGTCATAATAGTTTCAGAGTTAAAGGCTGCCTTGTGTTACAAAGAAACGTTATTTGGGAACTTGATTACTTAAAAAAAACTGTAATCAAATAAGTTTTAATTCCAATAATGCAAGATGATACTATATAAACAAATTGATTAAAATGAACCCTGTATACTTAAACAGTGATTAAAGATAATTATCATTGTATATAAGATGATATTTTAAAGAGAGAAGTGTTGTTTTTATTTGCATAACAAATACCATATTCAAATGAAAAGTTTAAAATCACTCTATACCATACAGAAAAATGCTTACCTGAGACTCTCAGTGAAGAAGAATCTATATGTAAACACCCATTTTCACCATTTAACTTCTGATACAAAATGGTTTCAATCCTATCCCGAAATTTTGCTGCCTTATTTTTAAAGCAGAATATAAACTTCAGCACAGAATGTATTACCACTTTCCCTTTGGCTCTGCTGCAGAATAGAAGTAGACAAATAAATTCAGCTTTTTCCCGAGCCTCTATCATTCTTAGCAGAGTCATCGCATACTTTGTTGAGCAGAGCTCCTCACAGCTATTTCAGTTTCTCCCAAGGGCTTGGAAATGGCACTTTCTGGACATGGTGAACGGTAAAGACAATGTGATTTAGACTCAGAACGGTATTTGTATTCTAGATCTACCATTTGCCACCTTCTTGATTACAGCAAGCTGTTGGCATTCTCTGTACTTAAATTTCCTCATATCTATAATAGGGATGGAATATTATTTACTGGGTTATTATAAACACCACATAAGATCATGTATATGGAGGTATTTTGAAAATTTTAGAGTATTGTATAAAAATTACTTATTCATATAAATGCATCTACGTATTACAAATCCAGTACAGACTCTGTATAAAGGGCCAATACCTAGTAAAAAAGTGCATGTAACAGGTAAGATGAGAGAATCATTAATTATCATTTTTTTAAAAGTGAGGGCAGAATTTTCCAGGGTGGGCCAATTCTCTCTCACCTGTTGGAAATCATGACTGAGTAAAGAATTTAGACTAGATTTATTAAATTCATAATTCTGACTTGAAGATGCAAATACATAAAATAAACAAAGTAAAAATAAATAAATAAACAAACCAGAAATTTAAAAAGGGGTAAGTACCAGCGACTCTAGGGAATGTCTCTTCCGCTCTCGTCTGTTTCTGTGTCTCCTTACCTCTCTAGGTATTTCTCTGAATATGTGCATTTGAAAACCCACAACTACCCCAAAGCTTTATGAGACTCAAGAAAGATCCGGCTAGGGCCGGTTTAGCTCAATGGATAGAGCGTTGGCCTAAGGACTGAAGGGTTCCAGGGTCAAGGGCACATGCCCAGGTTGTAGGCTTGATCCCCAATAGGGGGTGTGCAGGAAGCAGCTGATCAACAATTCTCGCTCATCATTGCTGTTTCTATTTCTTTCTCTCTCTCCCTTCCTTTAATAAAAATATGTTAAAAAAAGAAAGATCCTGAAAACACCCACTCCCAAACCTTCATAACACTCATGAACAAAAACAGAAACCATGGCCCGTATCCATGATTATAAAGCCTATTATTTTAACATTTTTCCAGGATAATTCTAAATTAAAGGATTAGCTTATTTTTATATCACTCCTTATTTATGTTTTAGAGTATGTATGCATATGCTCTTACTTTGTGCTATATGTGAATTATTTTTATGTCATTTATACAGTATTAAGTATTAGTTATTACTTGTCAATTTATTAAGTATACTTTTATGCAAGTGCAATGCTAGTTTTTTCTTGTCTAATCTATAGGGACAAACACTTTATTTCTTATGCAATAGACAAGGACATATTGTATTACTTTGTTTATTTTAATATTTTTGTCAAACCATAGATGTCACTTTGACTCTTATTCTGTGTCAAATAACAATCTAAAATTAAACTAAATATAGACATATGGATTATTAAGCTGATATTATTAGGGTAAAATGATCCTCTTTTCTAATGAAAAATGAAATAAAAGTTATTTTTAATTTTACTTTTTCTTGACTCATAAAATACTCTTCAGTTCTATATGACAAATGCTTATTTTCTTTTACATTCCTGAACTTTCTATTCATTCATTCATTCATTCATTTATTCATACATTGATTTATTTAAGAGACATGTATTAATTTAGTTCAGACAATATGCCATACATAGTTCTAGGTACTATATCAGGTCATACAAGACCACAAGATCCCTGCTAGCATGAGCTAGTAAGAGAGACAGATAAACAAGAAAACAAAGAAATGAATCTTTATAATAAATTCTATGAAGAAACTAGAGCAATGACTTGAAGGGTAGATATGGGAACGTTATATAAAGCCTCTTTAAAGTAAGAGCCTCGTAACAAGGACTGAGTCATGCTAAGATCGAAAGAGGAATGTTCCAGAAAGAAAGAACATCAACTGTAAAGGCCTTGACCAAAATAACCTTAACATTCCCCTCGGTTTTATCAAATGTCTGATAGAATTCCTTTTGACTCTAGGCCCCTGATAGCCCTGTTTTTAGATCACTTACTCTAGAAAACTTGTAAATGTAAATTCTTTCTCTGCTTCTTTGAGTTAAAATAAAATTTTCAAAGGCTCTTGCAGTTTAACCCAGAAATGTATTTCTCAAGGTCCTGAAAGCCATCTCAGGTTCCTCAGGTCTAGTGATGATCAAAGATGGTAGCCTCTCTGTCTCTTAGTTTCAGTGAGAAGGTGAGAGCCTAACCTTGGTGGGCACCTTATTCCAAGTCGCAAAACCACCTCCTGTCATGAAGACATGAGTTTAGTTTTCTTTGGGCAAAGCCAATGATGCAACTTTGCATGTTTATTGGAAGAATAATAGCAGGTCAGTAGTGTGAATATAAAGTTATGGGTGAAGTCAAGGATATGAGATGAGGTCAGAGAGAGGCAGGGCCAGGTCAGGTAGGGTCATGTGGACTATATTAGGAGTTTGGAAATCGTAGGAAATGATCAGATGATATTACATAGGGGGATTATGTGCTTTTCCAATTCACTTTGACTGCAGTGTGGGGAATGGGTTGTCGTGAAGCAAGAGTGAAAGCTGAAGAGTAGACAAGTTGATGCAATAATCTAGATATATCTGCTTGGGGTCGACCTACAGCTCTAGTATTTATTAAATGTGTAACCTTGGCAAGTCGCTTAACCTTCCTTTACTTCAGTTTCCTCATCTGTAGAATGGGAAATTGATAATATAAAACCACACAGGGTTATTATCAGGTTAAATGGGTTAATATAAAAACAGTTCCCAGGGGAGCGGGTCACTGGATAAGTGTGCTGGCTTTAAGAAGAGGTAGATTCCAAAGCATATTACATTTCCATTTCTGTTTGTAGTTAATTATTCTTTTCCTCTCTCTTGCAGGTTACCTGTTTCTTCCCAGTGTTTGAATAAAACATCTTCACTGCTGCAGACTTGGATTTTTAGAGGGGCAGGAGGGTAAGGTAAAAGAATGAAGCTTATTGGGTGTAAATACATGTGCATACATCATGGCAAACTGCACAGCCTCAGTTTTGGTGTACTATGACCATGTGGGAATGTGGGCTGTGCTGTTAGATCTTTTGATTTTTTGACATTCTAAAAATTCTTTTTTTACGCAAAATTTTCTAACTTTTACATTTAGGATTTACCCCATTAGCTACTAGTTTGCCACTTCTGGGTCAGACATTCTGTACATGGCTCTATCTTACTCTTCTTTCCTTAGCTTGAAATAATCTCTTGATTTTAAATTTACTTTTTTATTTTGGGCCTTATTTAAAACACACACACACACACACACACACACACACACCCATTTAATCTTTACTTGAAACTCACAATAATCTGGAACTCCTGGTTCTGATTTAATAGTTTCTCAATAGACCTTGAATACCTTTTATTTTTCACATTTGAAACTGTTAGTTGTTTTGAAGCCTCGAATTCAAATTTGTTTCAACCTTTTAATTGTATACCAAGCAAAGATATTCTGCTGAGTATGAGATAAGAACGAGAAGGATAGAAATTTTTTTCTCAGTGTCTCTCAGACTATTTTATATACCTTACTTGGACAACATGGCATTTGACATACTGTCTTCTTAGTTTTGATCCATGAAATGTTTCATTTATCTGTTAAAAAGTAAAATGCATAATGATTATTTTATGTTTTAAGTTTTCATTGTGGAGAACTTCGAACATGCTTGAAAGCAGATAGAATAGTGTAAAAAACCCATGTACCCATTATTCAGCTTTATCAGTTACTAATAAATGGCCAAACCAGTTTCATTTTACTACTACCTACATCCCAGGAATTAACTAATTCTTTAATATCATCAAATACATAGTATTAAAATTTCCCAATCATGACTGAGTTAGGAAAAAGATGCAATGTGTTAAATATACATCTTTTTGAAAATTATCTTCATATTGGCTTAGTTCATTCATAAATGGTTTTAAATAAAAAAAATATGTGGCACAGTTGGATAAGTATATTTGTTCCTAACAGTAGCATGATACAGAATATTCATTTTGGAGAGGAGAATTCAAAAGACCAACTAATAGATTTTATCTTCCATGTTCAGCCTTTTATTATCAATATCATAAAACTTGACATAAATGTCCTCAGAAGGAGATATTTCATTCTTTCTTTTTTCTTTCTCCTTTCTTTCTTTCTTTCTTTCTTTCTTTCTTTCTTTCTTTCTTTCTTTCTTTCTTTCTTTCTTTCTTTCTTTCTTTCTTTCTTTCAACAATAGCAGCCTTTATTCATGATTGGACTGCAAACCATTTTTTGCCTGCTGTTTGAATAACATGCTACTGATGGGTTCAAAATGGAATATGTAGAAATCTCTCTACATATTTTTATGAATTTTATGACTCATTTTTTTCATAAATTTTATGAATCATTTTTTCAGGTACTCCTGATCTCCACCCAATGGATGATTTCCCACGGTAGGACCTTTACAGAGCACCAGACAACAAATGGCACTGCCTATGACTTTTACTTCTGCGAAGACTGGCCTTTTGAAAACTGACTCAATATTGGAATTGCAACAATTTAAATTACATTTTCCTTTTGCTCCAAAGCAATTGGAGCAAATATATTCAATAAATATATTCAATAAATATATGTTGAAATAAAACTATAAACTAATCAGATAGATCCATTCTTTTTTAGAGATTCAAAAGAGAACCTAGGTAACAAGCAGACCAAGGAGTAAATATGATAATCTGAGACAGTATTAGGTGATATAAAAGTATAAACTAAAGTAAATAATGGAGTCATGGGAATGATCAAGTCAGGCCTCTTTGAAGTGATGATATTTGAGTGAAACCTCAAAGATGAAAAGTTGACAATCAAGGGAAAAGAGTTTTCTGGATGGAGGAAAGTGCAGTCCTAGGGAAAAATGAGATTGGCATAACTGAGGATCAAAGCAAAGTTGTTGTGACTCAAGCATATGAACTGAGGTTGTCTATGTAGGTAGGGAAAAGATTATAGAGCATCTTGTTGGCCATGATAAGGGTTTCAGATGCAATTCCTAAAATATAATGAATGGAAGAATCTTGACAAGATGATAGCTAAATTATGTCATATTTCTCTTCTATTCCCATTTTAATATACCCGCCTTTCTTGGTGTTGAGTGGTTTTGGGCTTAATGGGAATCCTGGGAGCAGGGAGGTAGTGAGGAACCTTCTTTTCCATGGGCCAGGAAGAACCTAGAGAACAACCTGAGAAACCTGTGCAAGGATAGACTCACAACAGGCCCTGGGAAGAGACTGGCTAACTGAGGCATATGGATGCCCAGGGATTAAGTTGACAATGGACCATGTGAATAGGTTTTCATAGACCCACTGTCTCTAAGAAGAAACTGCAAAACTGAAGATTCCTTACTCCTGAGACTAAGCTAGTATGGTAGGCAGAAAATGAGGAGCTGGGAGATTTCCTTTTGGGCTTTGGTATGAAGAATGCCTGCTGCTCAACATTCAGCCTATAAGATGTAAGAAAATCTCATTTCCCAACCTGTAGTCCTACCTCTAATAACAAAACAGTGGCCCCAATAAGCCAACAGCAAAAATGGTAATGCATATAAAGGAGCCTCGCTGCCAGAAAAAGGAAATAAAACAGATTAGGTGCTCATCAAAATAAAATAATGGGTGCAAAACCCCCCACTTACAATATGATTCCAGAAGTGGCTATAAATACTAAGAGTATGAAAAGAGAAAAAAAGAGGGGTGGATGACATATAATAATGATAATGAATAGTGGGAGAAAATGGTTCTGATTTAATAAAGATCAAAACCTGTAGATTCACAGGAGTAGACTGATTTTCAGGCAAGTTTGATGTATCTGGGAAATATTCTTGAAATTTAGATATAAAGAAAAATTCTGACACATTTCTATTTAGGAAAAAAATATATTAATAGAAAAATAGAATCAGAAATTTCATTATAATATTTGAGTTGGAAGCTGGTGAAATATTATTGTCATATTTTGAGATGACAAATTTACAATTTAACCATCCTACTCCCAGGCAAGATATAATCTCAAATCAGAGGAAAAAGGTTTTTATGGCAAGGATTTAGTAACATTATTTATATATCACAACTGAGAAAAATACATGACTAATGATTCTCATAAAGTAGGACATAAATCAGAATTGAGAGGTCAGTGGAGGAGAAGTTTAAGAAGAGAAGGAACAAATGGTGAGCAATAAAACCTGGTGTGTGTGTGTGTGTGTGTGTGTGTGTGTGATTAATATAATGAACATATAATTTCTATGCTTAAAGTGGAGGCAACATACTTTAAGAAACATCCTAATAATAGTTTTGAACTTGAAATACTATTTCAGCAAAACCTAGTTATTAGGAAGAGAAAAGAAGGGCAGAAGAGGGAGAGAAAATAAAAGTGATAAAAATTCTTATCAGGAGTGAAGAATGGAAAAGGGAAGGGAGGATAGGAGGGAAAGTATGTTAAAGGCCTCCTTTTCTTGGGTTGAGGGTTAGCTAAGGAAAATAACCAGTTGATGGGACTAACAGTTTTTAAAATAATAGTGGAAAAATATTTATGTAATTTCTAGTTCCAGGAAGGATAAGTTAACTAAGTATATTGACATTTTCAGGAGGAAAAAAAAACATGGAATGGAAAACAGTTTAAATCAGCAATAATAAAAAAGAAGTAAAAATATTTACTTAACGTGAACTAGCCGGTTTGACTCAGTGGAAAGAGCATCAGCTTGTGGACTGAAGGGTCTTGGGTTTGATTCCTGTCAAGGGCACATGCCTGGGCTGTGGGCCCAGTCCCCATAGGGGGTGTGCAGGAGGCAGCTGATCAATTATTCTCTCTCATCATTGATGTTTCTCTCTTTCTCTCCCTCTCCCTTCCTCTCTGAAATCAATAAAATTATTTTTAAAAATAAAAAGTTATTACTGAGAATAGACAAAATGTCATGAAAGAATCTATTAAGTTGCATTAAGAAACAAAACCTAGTTATCTATTATTTGAAAGCATTATACTTGTAAGTAAAGGGATGAAATACTGTTCAAAATGAAGGTAGGGGAAAGAAATACTATACAATGTGTGGCCCAATACAGATTCCAAAAACAGATCCTAGAATATATGAGGATTTATAATTTAACAAGAGTGGCATTTAAAATCATTGGAATAAACTAGATTATTTAATAAGTAGTGTCAGCTCAACTATTATCTATACCTAAAATAAAATAAAGTTTGCCCCCTACTTTATATTATAACTATTTCCATGTAGATTAAAACTTATAAGTAGGGAAAAAGACTGTAGAAACCTGAATACACTTCTCTTATGGGTTGTGGAACACTTTTGAATCAAGACAAATTTACTTTCTGAAAGAGCTGTCTTAATGTAAAACTAAAATAGTGGTAAGAAACAGTGTAAATTTATGAATTATTAGATTCCAAGTTGGAAGGTGATTACTAGGATTCTGGTATTTCTAGGAGCACAGCATTTAAAAAGACAATGCACAGAAAAATATTTTAACTTACCAAAGACACTATCTTTTTATTTAGGTCCATATATTCTTGTGAATATGGTTTTTCAAACTTTCTGTCATAATCAATATTATTGACTTTAAAGCTGATGTGATAATAGAAAGATGTTTTCCCTGAGGAAAAAAAAGAAAAAAAATAGTTCTGATTTTGATCATTATGTAACTACATTTATTTTAAAAATTATTTTATTTTATTTTTTCCATCATTTAACCTCTCTATGCCCTCCTCCCACAATCACCATACTGTTGTCCATGTCCATGAGTTCTTTCTCCCTTTTTTTCTCAATCTCTCTCCCCCTCCCCCTCCTTTAACCCCTCCCTAACCATAGCTGTCTGGCTGCTCCCTATCTATGAGTCTGTTTCTATTTTGCTTGGTAGTTTGTTCATTAAATTCCACGTGAGCTAAAACATATGGTACTTGTCTTTCTATGACTGGCTATTTCACTTAGCATAGTTCATTGTGTAACTGCTTTTATTCTTAAGAAATATCATATGAAATATAATACTCTGATAGAATTTCAGGTAACTTGACATTTAAATAATCTTGATGCCTAGTGACTTGAAATAGCTTTGACAGAGGAATGTTTATTAAATTATAATTTCAACATAGAAAACCCAAAAGACTCTATTAAAAAACTATTAGACTTAATAAATGAATTTGGCAATGTAGCAGGATACAAAATTAATACCAAGAAATCTATGGCATTTCTATATACCAATAGTGATCTTATAGAAAGAGAGACTAAAAAAGCAATCCCATTTACCACTGCACCAAAAAAATTAAG
>PVJC01031902.1:0-20268 GCA_004026665.1 Murina feae | reverse complement strand
CTATGAGGATTATTAAATCAATAAAAATGTACCTTTAATGTGAAAATATTTTGCTCAGTATTAAGTATGCATGAATGTTCTGACTGTAATAGCAGGGTGAATGACAGAGGGAAGTGGGTGTTAGAAAATATATGGGAAGGAGATAAGAAAGTGCTAAAGGAAAATTAGTATTTGGTGGGAAACTTAAAAACATAATACAGGGAGGGAAAAGGAAGAAGTAAAAACAAATTTTGTGAGGGTTTTTTCTTAAGCAATTTGAAATTTTTCTTTAAATCCAGTAAACAACCAGGCTATAGGCCATCAGTCAGCCCAGAGTGGAGTTATGGTTGTTAATCCCTGAGTAGAATTAATTCCTTTTACAGACAGATTCCAAAATAGGAGACAACATTTTATAGGACAAAGATGCCAGAGGCATGAAGGGAGGAAAAAGGAAACTCTTTTAACTACTTCTTATTGCAATCACTAGGCTAATGTGCATTTGTGAGGGTATTTTCTCCACTAAGTATATTAAAATAATTATATGCTGGTGGCACTGTAAGGATGTGAGGCTGTGATGTGGTCCCCATCTCAATATATTCCTGGATAATACACTAAACAAACTAACAATTTATTATGCCAAGTATTCCTGGCCATGAAAAGAAGAAATGGAGATTACATAAATAAGAGACTTATGCGCACACATGCACACACACTATGGAATAATATTTAGTCATAAAAATTATGAACTCTTGCCATTTGTGACAACATGGATGGACCTCAAAGGCATTACAGTAAGTGAAATATGTCAGGCATAGAATAACACAGAATATCGAATACTGTATAGTTTCACTTATATATGGAACCTAAACTAAAAGCAAAGCAATACAAACAAACAAACAAACCAAGATTATAGATTCAGAGAACAGAGAAATATATTGGTGGTTTCCAGAGGCAAGAGATGGGAGGTGAGGTGGGTATAGGAGTATAGGAGGTCAAAAGGTACAAATGTCCAGTTATAAATCATGAGGATGTAATATATTTCATGTAACTATAGTTAATGATACTTATTATACTTATCTCATGGAAGTTTGGAAGTGGCTCAGAGAGTAGATATTAAATATTTTCAGCACACACACACACACACACACACACACACCACCCCATCCCCACACACAGATTTTATAACCTACTAGTATGTATGGTAATAAATGTTAACTAGAATTATGAAGTAATCGTTCTGCAATATATACAAATATCAGCATTAATATAATGCTATGTATATAGGAATAAAAAAGAAAAAAGTTATGATAAGTGGAAAAGTGACCTTTATTAAGAAAAAAAATAAAGTTACCTAAAAATTCTGAGCACATTGAATATTTGACAAATATTCTTTTTGGAATTCTTTACTATGCTCTATGAACAATTAATACAAAATATCCTCTTCTAAAGTAATTTTTCTTACACATATCAAGCCTTTATATTTTGATTTATTATTGAGCATGTATGTGGCAGACAGAATAATGATCTCCTAAGATGTCCACATCCTAATCTTCAGAATCTGGGACTGAGCTATTTCATGTGACCCGGGGATTGGCAGATGTGATTAAAGACCTTGAGATGGAGAAAATGTTATTGATTAGCCAGGTGGGTCCAATCTAACCTCATGGGTTCTTAAAAACTGACACCTACCCTGGCTACAGAGTCAGAGAGATGGCATCATGTGAAGGACTCAACCCACTGCTGATGTCTTTGAAGATGGAGTAAGAATTACAAGCCAAAGAATGCGTGTGGTTTCTAGAAGTTGGAAAAGGCAAGGAACTGATGCAGAGGGAATGCAGCCCTGCCTACACCTTGATTTTAGCTTAGGGTGGCCCTCGTCAGATTTCTAACCTACAGAATTATAAGAGAATAAATTGTGGTTTCAATCTGCAGAGTTTGTAGTGATTTGTCACAGCTGTGATAGAGAAATAATCCACACATAGGCAATGGAATGTTGATTTATATAGAAACTTAAAAATTGCAAATAAATGAGAAAAAATGAAAGAGGAAAAGAAGGCTAATAGAATCAACTGAGCAAAGATTGAAAATTCTAATAACAAATATGTGCTTTTGTATTTTCCTTTATCACTGAGATAGAATTAATTTAGGTTTTTCATTGCATTTAAATATTCTCCCCCAAATATAATTCCAAGAAGTTGTAAGTTACTTCTTATTTAAAATGGAGTTAACTTTCCAAAGATTCCATGAATAAAATATATTGTTGTTTACTATAAAAGTGCATTATCGATTAGAATAATGAATACAAGAGCTTCAAAAAGACTGTACATTGTGGTAGCCCAATTTTAAAAATTAATTATATTTTATGATTTTGAAAGCTTTTCAGAAACTAAGATTAGCAAACTTTCAGAAAAAATATATTTGGTGCCAAACCTCTATAAATAAAATCATTAAATATGTTCCAATAGATTGTCAAATTGTGGACATTTATTAATAGGTACAAACTTAGAACACATTTCTTTCTGAGTTGATTCTAATGAGTTGAATCCAGTGACCAGGCTGCCAAGCACTATACTGACTCAAAGCCACTATGCCAGTTCAATGGAGATTGCCTCTAAGTCAGATCCACACTTTGTGACTCGTATTTCCATTATACTTTTAGGAACTGTATGTCTCTTTAATACTTTAAGAAGATTATTCAATGTTTGGTTTGAGTTTTTTGTTTGTTTACATAATAGGGTTAACTTCAAATGAAATTTTCTCAGACCAAATTTTTGTACCCATCTGAATCATTTAGCTACACAATCTAAATATACTCAGAAAATCTCAAATTTTTTACTTTTGAGACATTTGGGTATTTTACTTAACACTAGGTTTATAAAAAATGATGGAGTATGCTTTGATTTTACTATATAAGAAAAAAATGACTGGAGAAAATTATTTTTCTTGTTGTCTTATTGTCCCTATTATAAAGACACTTTCAAAAAATGCTAATATTTGAAGTAGCATACTCACTCTTAGCACTGCCTTAAACTGCTGCTGTAGATCTTGAGTGTTAAGAGTGATTTGTGACTGTTTCCTTTCTCATTGTCTCTATAAAAGTGAGGCCTATATGTTTGTCAATGCCATTACTTTTTTGTTTCATATGGCAACACTAATCTCAAAACTATCCTATATAATAAAGAGGTAATATGCAAGTTCACCATCACTCCAAAACACAAGATGGCTTCCCCCATGTGGTCAGAGATGGCCACCCCCATGTGGACACAAGATGGCCATCAGGGGAGGGCAATTGGGGGGGGGGACTAGGCCTGTAGGGGAGGGAAGGTAGGGGGGACCAGGCCTTCAGGGGAGGGCAGTTAGGGGCAATCGGGCTGGCAGGGGAGCAGTTAGGTGTCCATCCAGCTGGCAGGGGAGTGGTTAGGGGGTGATCAGGCTAACAGGCAGAAGCAGTTAGGGGCAATCAGGCAGGCAGGCAGACGAGCAGTTGGGAGCCAGCAGTCCTGGATTGTGAGATGGCAGTCATTCCTTGAGGGGTCCCAGCTTAGAGAAGGTACAGGCTGGGCTGAGGGACACACACCGCCTGGTGCATGAATTTCATGCACCGGGCCTCTAGTAAGTAATAACTTTTATTTCTGCTAGAATATTTTACTCCATTAGGATGTCAATATGTAGAAATTTGACAACAAAATGATTTATTTTTATTATTTTGAGGACTTGCAAAACTTCAAGAGACATTTACATATAGCTTTTTAAAAATGTAAGAAACACATCAGTCAGTGTTTTCTTTTCTAATAGCCAATTATTTCCATAGGAAGCTCATTGTTGCCAGTACACAAGCTCTATGCAAAGCAATGGTCACATCCTTTGTCCCTTTGGATTACAACCTCCTGCCCATAAGGTCAATATCACACAAGTTTGGTTTGCAAAGACCAACCAACTAGTTACTGAAGGGAAACTCAGAGTTTTAAGAATTTGCTTGTTCGTGTTGAGATATAATGTGGAACCAAAGGATACCTATATGGAACTGTATGAATAATATAGTACAACTTCTTACTTCTGACAGAAATGTTACTACCAAATGTACATTTGTAAGAAGTGTACATATAAGAAGTCATCAACTTTGAGAGAAAGTGTTGGAAGTTAAAGACTTTTCTGATATCCATTTGGCATATGTAGTTACTGTTTCTTTTTGTTTTTTTTCTAATAAAAATATATTTTATTGATTTTTTTCATAGAGAGGAAGGGAGAGGGATAGAGAGCTAGAAACATCGATGAGAGAGAAACATCGATCAGCTGCCTCTTGCACACCCCCTTCTGGGGATGTGCCCACAACCAAGGTACATGCCCTTCACCGGAATCGAACCTGGGACCCTTCAGCCTGCAGGCTGATGCTCTATCCACTGAGCCAAACTGGTTAGGGCTGTTTTTGTTTTTTGTTTTTTAATTTGATTAGATTTGTGCTCTGTAAAGACAGGGAAAAACAAGGTACAAAGAGGGCTTTTGTTGTCATACTAGGTATATTGTATTCCGATTCATAACATAATTTTATTGTTATTAGAACTATATGGGGTTGTTGGTAGCTGCATGATTGTAATAATATTTCCCCTGAAACATCTTACCTAATAATAGACAAACATGTAAATTGGCCGTCCCTTCACTACACTCACTAGCCAATCAGGAGAGTATGCAAATTAACCCAACAAAGATGGAGGTTAATTTGCATATGTAGACGTAAAGCGGAGGAGTGGGAGCAGTGAAGACCAAAGCCTCTGGCCTCAGAGTGGCCAAGACCTGAGTCTGCAGGACTGGAGCGGCCAAGATAGAGGGTCCGGGGTCTGAGCAGCCAAGACCATCTGGCCTGGGTCCTTGGTGCCAGAGGAAACCGGTGCCTGCAGTCAGGGGAAGGGAAGGCCTATTGCGCGAATCTCTTCATGCAATGGGCGTCTAGTATCTTATAACTTGTTATTAAATAATTTAAAATCACAAAATCTAATTAAGGATATGCCATTCCCCTCAAGATTGGCAACTTTGTTAGTAAAAATAATAATGTATATTATGCACTAATAAAGATAGCATTAAAATGTCAAAATTTTCTTTAGCAAAAAACAGTTTAAAAATAAAGTTCAGGAAAGAGCAACATAAACTGTTGTATAAACAGAACAAATGATAGTACTTTTATGACATTGACTCTGTTCATTTATTACTTCTAAAGAAAATTTAATTATGCAAGAAACATTTATGTCAATACTTTTTCTAAATATATGTCTCTAATAGCTCTGTATTCTATCAAATATAAAACTCAAAAAGCACCCTATTTTAATAAATACTTTGAATAAAATAAAAGATGTAGGTATCTATGTTCCCACAAACATTCAACTTGTAGGTAAAATCAGAAGCCCCAAAATACAAAAACATGTATTTCTGAGTCTATGGTCATGGAAAATTCATCTTTGATCCCATTCTACAAATTTTACCTCACCTGTGCTCCATGCAATTTATTTCCCTTTTCTTGCATTAGCTACTCATTGTTTTGCCCTTTATCTGCTAATTATTTATACAATTGTTTTTTAAATATACACTTATTGCCTGCCTTGGATCAAGCACTATGCTAAGTACTCAGTCAATGATAATAAACAAAATAAAAAGAAATCTGTACCTTTATGGAGTTTACTATCTGATGGAGGACACATCTATATATTTAAAAGCCAAATGACCTGACTTACCACAGGCTATGATGTGCCCTGTGGTCAACCAACTGGTCCAACCAGGAGTGGGGCCAGCCAACATCCCTCAGCCCCACCCCCCCAGCCCCTAATTGGCCCTCAACACCTTGATCAGGGGTGGTGCTGGCTCACCAACCTCCTGTGTCCCTTACCCCCAGCCGGCCCAGCCCCAGTCAGCCCTGATCAGGGCGGGCCAGCCGGACCCCACCCATGCACGAATTTGTGCACTGGGCCTCTAGTAATTAACATAAATAAATGAATCTTTAAAAACTGATGTAAGTGCATTGGATGGAGAGAGAGCACAGTGTTAAAATGTAAGAATTTTATTTACATTGGTAAGATGTTAGAAAAATTACATCCTGGAAAGCATTAAATTCTTTATAAACATAACTCTCTAATCATTGAGACTTTCCCTAAATGTCTAAACTACAAGCACAACTTCTTTTATGAGCAAAAAGTTAAGTAACAATGCAAAAGCTAAAGGATCATATAAGATGTCTGTACACAAAATAACTTAAAACAATGTTGTCTGGATGATAAATCAATGGTGTCAGTTATTGGTGTTATGATGTTATCAGATGAAGATGCTTTTTTTTTGTATTGGAGCGGTTAGAAAGCTGTTTGTTTGCATTTAGCTGGACTCATCCATTATACAGCAGCAGAAAAAAAAGAGACCCTGGAACTTATCAAATGCATCATTTTTTGAGGAAATAAACAAATATAAAAACAACAAATAAATAATATAATAAAAGGAATTGACATTTTTGGAAGTTTGGGAATTTTTCTGTTTTCTGAAGCTAAATTTTCAAGCCATTATGTCTTCTCTGCTTCTTTGCCAGTTTCCTCGTTTTGCAGCATCTCATTATGTGTATGTGGCGATGGAAGTATCTGAAACCAAGAACAATAGGCAAAGCGATTTATTCATTGCATTCAAACTATCAAAACAAACAGAAGATATGATATGTCCTATGCAAAATGAGGCTCTTTCAGCTTCAAAACACATAACATAATAAGTGATGACACATGGGATAAAACATTTCTGTATCAATGGTCTCATCTAAATATGTACTCCTGCTTCTTCTATGTTTGGGAGTGTTCTGCCTTCCTCCCATCATGATAATGAATGAACCCTGATAGCATACAATCGTGAATCTCAGTTACTTGTGCCAAATTCTCTTACTGCTCACAAGTTGGTCGGGTTTTAGAGAGCCCTGTCCTCCAAACATTGCATTCTGGTGCAGACAAAATTGCCTGACATAAACATCTATTTGGTAGAATTGCTTTTGACCAATTAATTCATTTTTTAATAGTATATTCTGCTGACCAAGATTTGAAAATCTGGTACATTTATGTACTATTGTTTACAACAGTAAAATCAAGAGAGACCATAACTATTCCACAATGATGATTCATTTAATAAATTTGTGAAACTGACACAGTGAAGTGAAGTGTGTAATGACATAGAAACATGTTTACAATATAGTGTTGATGATAAAGAAAGACACTGTATAGTACTTAGATTTGAGAATATCCCACTGAGTGTGATTTAAATGAAACCAATGCATGGTCAGAAATCTAACAGTTAATTTGAATATATCACGGAACTGTATGACTACTAGTAATTGACCCCACCCCTCACCCAAGCCTTTGGTTTATGTAACATTTTTCTCTTGTAAGAGCCTCACTTAGACAATCCAGTGCCAGTAAGAAAATACCACATAATTAGGGTTTAATCAATTTCTGCCTTTATTTTTGCCATCAGGGCTTTTATCGTCTCTGTAGTCTAACTTACCAGATGTTTGCTGAGGCTCCAGCTACTCTGTCCACATTTAAGCTGGGAACAGAAGGAGTAGGGCAAAAGGATGAAATGAAGCTGAGGCAGCCACCTTTAAAGAAATTTCCTAAAGCTCTATATGAGGGCAAATGTGTGTCAAGTGGATGGGGAAAAAAACAATTTAAATCTCTTTTTGTATCAAAAAAAAAAAAAGATTATACTGCTGAGGGGCAAATAGACTTGGATTACATAATCAAAATATTGATAATGCATTTGTTTGAATGGCACAAAAATGTTTTGTCAATGACTCATATTGGGGAAAAAATAATTGAAGGTAAGAAAAAAACTTTTTTTGTCTCTTTGGTGTTAAATTGTGACAAAAAATGATAATTTTACAAGACATTTCAATAACATAATAGGCCATTAAATAGAAGAATAACTATCTTGTTGTTGACACACATTGCATTGGAGGACATGTTTAAGCAGTTTATAGTCCTTGATTGGATAGATACTAATCCTATACAATAAAGAGGGAGGGAAGCCAGAGTCCTGGGTGCTTGCAACCAGCTGGAGGAGGGAATTCTGGTTCTCTGGTGTGAGGTGAGGCAGAGGCAGTTAGGGGCGATCAGGCCAGCAGGGGAGCAGTTAGGGATGATGAGGAAGACAGGCAGGCAGATGGGTTAGGGGCAATCAGGCAGGCAGGCAGGCGAGCGGTTAAAAGCCAACAGTCCCGGATTGTGAGAGGCAGTCGGACATCCCCCGTGGGGTCCCAGATTGGAGAGGGTGCAGGCCGGGCTGTGGGAACCTCTTCCTGCTGTGCACAAATTTCGTGCACTGGGTCTCTAGTATATAGATATTAGTTTCCACTAAAAGAGAATAACAGTAGTGTATTTACAATTACATGGACAGAAAATGAGGTATGGCATCCCAAAAAGGAACCTCCATATTCCATTAGTCCAGGCTGGAAAAAGATAAGAACACAAGACCAGGGCTTTGCTTTGCTTTCTCCATGTTGCATAGTGCATATTGCTGCCCCTAGGAGGTCAGTTTTGCTTTGCAGGATCCAAGAAACCCTCTTAAAGCAACTTCTTCCTTCTATCAACAGGTTCAGATTCTTACAAATTCCTGTATCAGATTTTCTTCAGTTTTAATCTTGGTCAACCTGTTGAACGACTGTGCATTATCTCAGAAACTCCACATCTTCATTTTCTCTTTTTCATATTCCTTACTCTCCATCCTTCCTGCTACTATTCGTTTTCTAGGTTCATTCATTCCCTAGTGGGTTATCTTATTTCTTGGCCTATCTGAGTCAATGTCTATGATGTCATCAAAGTTATCTGTTTGAAACTCTCATGGGCATGTCAGTCTTTTTTTTTTTAATTTAAGCTCTTTACATTTAATATATTACATAAGTCTCCTTTTCCCCCCATTAATCTCTCCCCGGCCACCCCCAACCCCCAGCACATGCTCTCACCGCCCCTCAGCTCTGCCCATTTGGTTATGCTAATATGCATGCATGCAAGTTCCTTTGGCGTGTCAATCTTAAACTGTTTAGGACATCAAATATCTCTTAAATGCCTACTGGGTAACTAAAACCTGTCTTTAATACACACTTTTTTGGACTACATTTGAGCTACGTGAAATTGTTACTTTTTTTTTTTTTTTTTTACTTGCTCTGCAATTTGCAAATTATCTCATGGTTCAGAGTCATCTGGGGATCAGGTTAATGTTCCTAGGGTTTCTGAATATTTAGTCTAGACTGGCCCAAGAATTTTCATTTCTAATAAGTTTCTATCTGATACTATGTCTCTGGACACAATTTGAGAACCAATTCTCTAAACATTCATGTCTCCATGCCTTTGCTTTTGCTATTTTCTTTGTTTTGTATTGTTTTCCTTTCCCTTTACTTTTTTCATTGTATAAAATGCTCTAAGAATAAGTGATACTTTTTCTGGAAAAAAAATGTATTTCTCCTTTATTTGTTTTCAAAACAAACTGATCATTTTTATAATAACAAACAACTCCCTTTGACATAATAGTTACCATCTCATATTATAATTATTTGTTTATATAACTGTCACATCCTGTTATATTTGCATTTCTCTTTTTTAGGCAACTGAATCCTCCAACTGGAAAAAAGAGACTTCCCTGAAATGGAAATTACCATGAGTGGGTAATGTGACAAACAAAGTCAGAGGGTGCATCCTGGCTTCACTTTGAAATGAGTGGCTTTTCTCTGAGCAGAATGCAAGAGTGATTTATTCCCCCGGTTCTTGTCCATGTGGATTCAAAGAATGAAGCCACAGACAAAAGGTGGTCAATGAAAAGGTGGACATTCATTGGAAACAAGCACAGACTCCCACGTGGGGAGGAGTCCCAAAAGAGGTAGCCTACTAAGCTCATTTTCCCTCAGGTTTATAAAGGCTGTAATTCTTTGCCTCTTAATGCTCTCTTCTTATTGATAGAATATCCATTTCAAAGCTCAAACCCCATGGGGTATCCCCCTTTTTTTCACCCCTTCAGTGGTAGAATTCTCTATCTCCTGTAAAAATCTGTTTTCCTCTTTCTCCCATTTGTCAACATTTCTCTGTCCTCTGTGAAAGTTTGTTTCCTCTTTCTCCCCATACCCTTGTGTCTTGTCTCTATCTTCTGTGAATGGATGTTTTCCTTTCCCCTTATCCTATGGCAACTTTTGTTCCCTGTGAATGTATGCCTTTTGGCAGCACCAAACCCCCAACCAACTATGTCTTCCTTCTCCATGGACCGTTTAATTCCCAAAACTCCCTAAACCTGCCTATTTTACCTCTAAAACCTCCTTTCAACTTCTTGACCTGGATGTTGCTTTCAAGGTAAATCTGCAGCTGAAACCGACACTAACTCTCCCATCTCACACACATATACATGCACTTGCATGCATATGCACAGGCGTGCTTCCATGAGGATCTGCAAAGAAGGACATGGCCCAAGGGAAAGAACAGATCTCAGGAAACAAAATTTGGAATAAAAAAGAAGAAAAGTAGTATGTTTGTTAGTCAGATGAGATGAGAGGACTATTTTGGAGTATGAATGTGTTGTTCTGATGGAACTTTTAAGGGGGACTGCAAGAACCCATAGATAACAGAGTAAATAGAATGTGGGAAATAGTGTCTTGGCAATGAGAAGACAAAGGCCATGCCATTGCCCAGCTCAGAATAATATTTTGAGGGCAGAAAAGACATCCGTTTGCATTTGGTAATGTTCATTTGCACTGCTGCATGTTGGGGTTTCCTTTCTCAGCCAAGTAGATATTCATCCAAATGTGTTTTAACACATTAAATACATGTATAGTGATATTATAACATCACAAGATTTCAGACCTAAATGGGATCTTATATATCAAACTACAGGCCCGGCGCACAAAATTCATGCATGGAGGAGTGGGTCCCCTCAGCCCAGCCTGCACCCTCTCCAATCTGGGACCCCTCGGGGGATGTCTGACTGGCAGTTTAGGCCCAATCCCTAAACCGACAGTTGGAAATCCCTCTCACAATCTGTGACCGCTGGCTCCTAGCCTGCCTGATTGCCTCTAACTGCCCCCCTTCCCCACTGGCCTGTTCACGCCTTGCTGCCCCCCCTGCCATCCTGGTCGCCCCACACAGCCCACTGTTCAGTTGTCTGTCTGGTTGTTTCAGTTGTGATGGCCCCTGGCTTTTTATATATTAAGGTAGGTTATGGATTTGAATTAAATATTATGAAGGATCCACAAACTCCTAGTAATATAGAAGTGCTCTCCATTTATTAAAAACTAGGGGCCCGGTGCACAAAAATTTGTGCACTTGGGGGGTGGGGGTCCCTCAGCCCGGCCTGTGCCCTCTTGCAGTCTGGGACACCTCGGGGGAGATGTCCACCTGCTGGCATGCCTGGCCAGCCTGGGTGAGGGGCTGAGAGCCATTTTCAAGCTGCCCACAGCCCCTTCAGGGTTCGTGCACTGGCGGGTGGGAAGGCTGGTGAGTGCAGGCCTGGACGTTTCCCACTGGAGGGCCCACGATTACACACGCCTGGTGGGCCCCCACCACTAAGGGTACACACCTGGCACAGAGTTGGGTGGCAATCCAGGGGCGGGCGCTGGTGCAGGATTCCTCAGTGGAGCCCTGCTGCTGAGCAAACACACCCGGGGTGGAGCTGGGCAGTGAACTGGCTTCGGATTCTCCGCACTGTGCAGCAGATGCTCCCGCACACCCTGTGGAGGCCCCTGGGGGGCGGATGAAGGTAGCGGATCCTGGATGAGTGCTCCCGCACACCCCCGAGGAGGCCCCTGGGGCAGAGCCAGGCAGGAGACCCAGGACAGGCACTCTTGGACACCCTACAGAGGCCCCCAGGGCAGAGCCAGGCAGTGGACCCAGGACAGCTGCTCCTGGACGCCCCAAGGAGGCCCCAGGCCAGACCCCCCCTCCCACTGAGCTGACACACCTGGCACAGGCCGTAGAGGCTCCCAGTGCAGAGCCGCCCTACCAGCCTCCATCTTGGCTGGGTTAATTTGCATACAGCCGATCTGATTGGCTGGTGGGTGTGGCTGTGAGCAGAGGCTCAGCCCGCCTAGGCAGGCAGTTGCAACAGAAGACTTTGGCTGTTGGCCTCCATCTTGGCTGGGTTAATTTGCATACAGCCGCTCTGATTGGCTGGTGGTAACGGTCAAATTTGCTTGTTTCTCGTTTATTATATTAGATGAGGCTCCACATTTATTACTAATTTTCAATCAGTTTTTGTTTTCTCAAGAAAGAAAAATATAATTGGCATAATGAAATATAACAGTATTTTTTTGGGCTAGGCACTCCTTACCTTAATATTTGGAGTAAAAATGGGGAGCAGACATTGAGTTGAGATTGTATTTTTCTTAAAGGTAAGAATTTATGCAAACTATAGAAAATGCAAATTTCAAGGAAACTTTACCAATACAATATACAATCAACAGAGAGAAAGGTTGTTTTGTACATGAATTTTTGACATATGACTTTAAGTAAATTAGGGTCTATAAAAAAAGTATCTCTAAAATGAGATTATGTAATTTTCCAGATACGGCATATGGAATTTTAGGTACAATAGCAAGGAAGATAAAGTTTTCTCATAGAATTGTTCATATGTTAATATTGTGCCAAAAACATTTTTTGTTTTTGTTATTTCTATTTTGTTTTTATTTTGTTTCATTTGTCTGCATATGGTTGTGTAGCACTTTTCTACCATGCCATAGCTCACCTCAGCTATAGAACTTACGGAATTTTGTTATAATTCTTATTTATTGGAGCTTTACATTCAAGGAGAAATAACCTGCAGTGTGCCCTACAACAAGACAATTGGTTCAGCTATTTTTGTTACACAATCTCTAAATGCCATTGTGAAAATAACTGTTCTGTTTTGTTACCACCATAAAATAAGCATTCTTACAATCAAATAACAAGATTTTGCCCCAAAATATCACTACCAAAGTATTGTTTTATTGTTCATTGAGTAAAACATTGCTTTTGCATTTCACATTTTATATTTTTATTTTAGGACCATTATAAGAATAAGAAATCCCTTTCCTATTATAATATCTTCCCTAAATAGAAACACAAAATCTGAAGTTGTAGGTTATTTGATTCATTAATATTTTATGTTAACTCATAAATATTACTTTAACATAAACTAAATTATAGAAGTTTTACCTAAACCCAAATTATAGAAATAATGATGTCATTTCAGAAAGGACAGAATGATTATTTCTTTTTATGGGAAATTAAGCTGTAGTTACAATCACAACCTGATTCTTCTTTATTCCTTCTCTAGATATAAATCCCCTGTAGACATGGCAATAATTGTTCTGTTGGTATAGTTCTGTTCATTATGTCTTCCTCTGCATAAAAGAAAATATCTCTCTATACAAGAAAATTAGATCTATATATCCAGGGTCTTTGGATGTCTATCATTAGCCAACCATTCACTCATTTATTCATTTACATGTCTACTACCTACCATGTACTCATCACCCTACTAGATACTTTATGTTATTAAAAAAAAATCCCAGGTGGAGTTTAAACTCTATTGGAAGAAAATGACAATAAAGAAATAAACTTCAAACATAAGGTCTGTGGTGTCATAGGATATTAAATACTAGAGAGGTCCAGTGCATGAAAATTTATACACTGGAGGGTGTGGAGGGGTTCCTCAGCCTGGCCTGCCCTCTCTCACAGTCTGGGAACCCTCAGGGGTGGGAGGCGACCCGGCGATCAGGGTAGGTGACGTCCCATCACACCTCTGCTGCTGCCACTGCGGCAGCACAAGTCTTGGTCAGCCCTGGTATCCTGTGCCTCGGGTGGCCCTAGGTGGCTGGGGGGCTGAGAAGACTGGGGGACTCCAGAGGCAGGCATACGGAGTGGCTGGGGGAAGGCCCGGCCGTGCCGCGTGCCTGCCACCCTAGCGGAGCTGAGGGGATTGTGTGCCACCATCTTGTGGCTGTGGATGCCTCCATCTTTGAGGATTTGGCAGTCAATTAGCATATTCCCTCCTTTTTGGCTGTAGGTGCCTCCATCTTGTGAGGGCTTGATGGTCATTTAGCATACTTTCTCTTTATTAGATAGGATTTTGAGTGCTAGAACAACTAGTAGTTATAAGTAGTTACAAGAGTAACAAGTTACTTTAGACATTTTCAAGGATGCAGCTTTTGAGCTGAGACATAAATGAAGTAAGGGAATGAGTTGAGAAATTTCCAATTGTATAACTTACAGGCAACTCAAAACTGAACATCTAATCTCCCCTTTTAGACATGCTGGGGCCACTCAGCTTCTCCATCTTGGTTAATACTACTGTCATTGGCCAATTTTAAGTTTAGAATAATAAAATTACCATTATGCCTACTTGTTTTGTCCTCAAATACCTGTATCTTGAATCTTCTGAATTTTCTGCAAGTTCACTGTTGCAACTCTGGCACAGTTCATCACATCATCTTGCAAAAGGGATGTGCAGTAACCTTTTATGATCTACCAGTACCCATGCTTGACTTCTCTTATCTCTTCTCTGTACCACACACTGAAGTTTCCTAAATTTTAATTAGGGCATGTGAATCTCCTGCTCAAAGACCACCCATTGCTCTTATGATGAGGATGCAACTTTTTGGAAGGGGCTAGGAGGCCATGATGGACTGGCCCAACCTTTCTCTTTACCCTTCTCACACAAGCTCCCCTCACACTATTTTTTTTTTTTACCACATTGGCCTCCTTTCACTTCCTCAGGTTGCCTGCATTTCCTCCCTCCACCACCTCATTTCACATCCATATTATTCTCCTTAAAAATTATTTTATCATCACTTGATTAAACTAATTTTTAAGATCTCAACACAAGTTTTACTCTATCAAAATCTCTCTGACTAGGTCAAATGTTCCTATTGCACCCCCCCATGCATCCATTCCTTTTTAGCACTTTCTGTCAAAACACTGTGTATTTTTGTGTGTGCATTCATTGAATGAAAGAACTGATTAATACCTAATTAGTGCACCTTATTTCCAGCATTTCCTTCTTACCTACTACAGTTTATACACATTGTCATTCTTTTTGAAAGAGTCGAGGCTCTTTCACTGCAGAGCTTTAGCACATGCTATTGTCTCCATCTGGAACTGTCTCGGCATTCTGGGTTCTCTTCACTATTTATATAGCTTAATTAACAGCTTCTCAAAGAAGGCTTCTCAGCCCCACCTGTTCAAGGTGTTACAGCCTTCTTTTCCTATTGTTCTGCTTGTTTCTTTAAGAACTTACATTAATTTTACATTTACATAACTTTTTATTTCTTTTTACCTATGTTGTCCACTAGGCTATGAATTCCATAGAGGTAGAGATCCTGCCTGATTTGTTCACTATTAAATCCCCAGTAACTGGCATAGTGTTTCATGCATATCAGACACAATAATATTTTTAGTTAGCAAACAAGCAAAAATAACCTATAGATTATCTGAGAAATAGCCAATAGATTATCTGATAAATTTCATATCACTCCCCTAGCAAAAACATAACATATTAAGAAAGGGTTTGGTTGTGAGAAAGCAGCATAAATATTTAACATGTCCATTTTTTTATAGACACTAGTTTCTCCTTAGGTCCTGCAGCTGGTCACATAAAATGTTCCTTATTGTTGTTTTGGTATAATTCCATTACTATATCCACAATAATTGATGTGCGGATCCATACAAGGTGTGGGTATGTCTGTCTCCTTTCCTCTTTCTTTTGCTCTTATCAGCAGGAGTGAAAGCACACATCTCATCTACCCTTCATTCCATAGAATGATCTCTCTGGCTCAGGAAAATCTCTCAACAGCCTGTCACTCTGTTGATATTGGTCTTATATTTATTAATGGAAGTTTTTCTGTATTTTTTTAAAATATTTTTAAAAAGGTTTATCAGTGAAATTCTTATCCCTTTACTCCTCCCTAAAGTCATTCTAGTAAAAATAAAGACCACATTGTTTTATTGAAATGTTATATTCTCTGATAGCAGATAAAATTTGTGTATTATAAAAGGTGTGTATTTCTGAGAATATAATTTTATTTCTCATTCTACTTCAAAAATTAGAGATAGAAAGTCACATTACCTAAAATAGTATTTTCTTCACTTACTGTTCAAAGCATACTCATAAATTGCTCACAGTTTAACTAGAAAATATTACTTTTCAATATATGCTAAGCAATATTGAATTCATCACATTAATATTATGTCACTCCAATTGCATTTCTGTTTATGATACAATCAGGTATAATCTGTTGAACAAAAAAATGTTCATATTCTTACCAATAACCCTGATTGATTGATTTAAAATGGTAAGTAGATATTATTGAAATTATTTTGGAAACATTGTTGAACACCTGCATGTAAATTACATGCAATGCTTTCATATTCTAGATTTGCATATCCCATATTGAATAATAATAGAGAAAATTCTGAATTAATTCAAGTAATTTCACAGTATGCATTAAAGTTCCACATACTGAAGCAAACCATAATGAACATTCTCTTAGGCACTGAAAGAAAGCACATCTTCCTATTTACTTAACAAATTTACATATGCTGAAAAATGGCGAGACAGAGATGAATGAACAAAATCTTTCCCTGTAAGGGCATCACACATTCTATAAACAAATGCATATAAACTAGGTAATTTAGTAAAATAGTCATGTTTATTGTCAGAGTTCACTAATAAAATGCTATTTAGCTATAATCAGAGGTAACAGGGAAAATACAAGGGAGTGAGCTAACTTAATGTCCTAGGATGTGTTAGAGTTGTTTTCATTTGCAAGCTCTTTATGTTGAAATGATTTCAGATTTTTAAAAACACTGCGAAGAGCCCAACTGTCATGGCTCAGTGGTTGAGCGCTGACCTATGAACCAGGAGGTCATGGTTCAATTCCCAGTCTGGGCACATGCCCGGGTTGCTGGGCTTGGTCTCAAGTGGGGGCATGCAGAGGTATCCAATCAATTATTCTCTCTCCTATTTGATGTCTCTCTCTCTCTCTCTCTCTCTCTCTCTCTCTCTTCCTTCCTCTCTGAAATTAATAAAAATATACATTTTTTTAAAAAGCTGCAAAGAGAATACAGGTAGTATCTACATACCTTTCACCCAGCTTTCCTTGAAGTCATCATTTTACACAACCATAGTTTCTTTACCAAAACTAAATAATTACCAATGGTGCAATACTATTAACAAACTCCATACTTTGTTCATATTTCATCAGTTTTCTCACTAATGTCTGTTTCAAGACCCATGAACCACCTTGTTACATTTAATCATCATATCCCTTAATCTCTTTTAATCTATGAGAATTTATCATTTTTGTTTTCATAATTGAAGGATACTAGTCAGACATGGTGTAGAATGTCCTTCAGTTTGGATTCACTCAATGTCTTCTCATGATTACATTGGATTTCTAGATTGTGGAAAATAATGTCAGATAGGTGTGGTACCCCCCACATGATATTTTATCAGGTGGTACACGATATCATCTGGGCTACTGGAAAGGTTCAACTTGATCACTTGGTTAGGTATTGCTTGCCAGATTTCTCCACTGTAAACGCTACTATGGTTTTTCTTACATTCTCTGTTTATAAGAAGTGAGTCACTAAACATAGTCCACACTGGAAGAGCATGAAAATGAAGCTTTATCTCCTGAGGGAGAAGTTTCCAAGTTTTTGGACATATATTAAATCCATCAAAATAATTAATCAATACAGTATATGGGGAGAGATAGTTTGAGGATATACAATTTCCTGTCACTCCTCAAAGTTTAGTCCACTGTTTCTAACTGTTATAAGTGGATCTTGCCTATGGCAATTATGACTATCTACATATGTAAAAGCCTAAGTGACCAAAGAACTTGTCAACTAGTCTCTACGACGTGCACAGACCACCACAGGGCAGACACTCAAAGCAGGAGCTTCCCCCGGTGACCAGTGTGCTCCCACAGCCAACCTCCCACCACTGGCCAACCTCCCATAGTCCCTTTCCCCAGCTAGCCAGCCCCAATTGGCCCTGATCGCTAGCCAGACTGAGGGACCCCACCCGTGCATGAATTCATGCACTGACCCTCTAGTGGTATTATAATAGTGTATGTCTATATTCTTCACCTCTTCTACAATTATTATTTGAATTTATTCTGTTGGGAAGATTTGTTATTCTCACATTTATATATCTATTCCATTATTTGTGCATACCACTAGGGACATATGGATTTTAATTTTTTTTTACTTTTAGGGCTTTTAATACAAAACTATTGTGATTTTATTACTTAAATTGTTCCCAGTTTGCCTCCAGGGCACATTAAAGCTGGTGCTTGTATTCATCACTGATTTATATTTTCTTTTAGCATTTCTTTATTTTTCTAGCACTACAATTTGCTATCGGTTCATCTTATATTTTTTGTACAATAGCCTTAAAGTTAGCCATTTCCACAAGGATCCTGTGTCCTTTTATTGCAGAATGAGATGAATAAACTAAGAACTGGTGTTATGTGAACTTTTTGCTAATGGAATCTTGTTGGTCTGAATCCTTGCCAACACGTGGTATAATTAGTATACCTCACTTTAGTCATTCTAATAATGATATAGTGAAATCTTCTTATGTTTTTAATTTGTTGAATTTAGTTGAAAACCATTTGACAAGAACATTTAAGGATATTTTGGCTGCATGTTACTTTTTTCCAAATTATTTTAAATTGTCACTATAAGAAGTACATTATCATTATCAGATTAATGAATAAAATGGTACTTCAAGATTTATGAATCAGTCCAAGAGCATTATTTCCCTGTGCTATGTTGGGTAGCATTGCTTCTAGTCAAACTATTTAATTTTTATTAATTCTTCATAATCTTTAAGTTTCTTTATATGCTGCTATTCACTCAAAATGAACATCTTTCCAAACCATAAAGATTTATTTTATTTTAAGTTATAGTTTGAACTTAAATAGTAAATATTTTAATGTGGGTTCTATTTTTAAGACTACTTTTAAGAGCAGTTTTAGATTCATTAATGTGGATTTTGTTGTTAAAGTTTAATGAAAATATTAGTTATTTCATATAATAATCAATTGATTTCAAAATTGGATTTGAGATTTTTTTTGAAAAGTCACTTTGTTCACATCTACATTTAAAAATTGAAACAGAAAAATCATAATGAAAAGACCAAAATGCAAGGTAAATCTTATTCCAGAGTTTATAATTTAAAATAATCTTTATACAGATAAATTTTAACTTATACAAATTTTTTCTCTTAACTATTAAAAGCCAAGAGCAGTTCAGTAATTATTGGTTAGATCCATCTGATACAGTATGTCTAAAATAGTTTTCTTTGCCTTGCATAAGTTTGATCTGTCTGCATTACAGTTTTCCTAGGACCTTATTAATTCATCTTCACAAACTATCTGGACACTAAATAACACAATTAATAATCTTATTAATTCATTGTCAATAAATTTGTAAATGTTTACATTAAATAATGATCTTAGTGTAAAGAAATTTAGTTTCATAATATTTTTTTTCATAATTTTTGTACTATATCCCCTTATTTTCAGGACTTAAATACAAGGATTCTGATATCATTCCTACTTATTTAACTCAGAGGAAGATTTTTGAATATTTTTAACCTTTGGTTGTCTATTTCACCATGAAGTGTTAAACTGTTTCAAATGAGAATTTAAATGTGAAAAGTTGATATCCTTATTACATATGATAGTGTACATATTATTTTTTCTAAATTCTCATATTTCATTTATCTCATTTTCGTGATAAGTTGGATTTTGACACTAACATTATGAGACTCTAAACTTTTCAATTCCTGAATTTTAATTTTGAAATAATTTGTGTTGTCGTGTTTTCATTCTAGGCCATATAATCTAAACTAATAAAAGCAGAATAGTAAAATTAACCGTTTCTCTGGGACGCCCACAGCCAATCAGAACGGCTGTATGCAAATTAGCCCAGCCAACATGGCGGCCGCCACTCACGGACCGAGTAAACTTTTAGGCAGCGTCCGTTGCAGCAGGAGCGAGAGCGAAACTACCTGCTTGCTGGCTCCTTAGCCTTTATTTGGCCTGAAGCAAAACACACATTTGCAACAATTAAGTGTAACAATTGTTTCATTATAGAAGCTGCGAGGTGAGGCAGAGAGGAGGATTCGTTAGTGAAAGGCTGCCTTAAAGGAACAGCATCAATTATAGGAGCGTCCAGCTGGCCTTGCTGGGACGTTGGGCAATGGGAGCTGTGGGCAGCCTTAAAGCCCCTCACCCAGGCTGGTCAGGCAGCC
>PVJC01031901.1:0-20275 GCA_004026665.1 Murina feae | reverse complement strand
CCATGGACTCCTGGTTCATAGGTTGATGCTCATCCACTGAGCCATGCTGGCCAGGTCCCAATACATCTTCAACAGAATTGTTGGATAATATTATTTGGGGTTTGTTAAAATCCAAAATAAGGTGTAGTCAGTCATTTGTAATTATTGAATTGGGTCTATCCACTTTTCTTTTAATTGTTATAAATTTAATTATAATTATTAAGAAAATATGCAAGTTTATAAAATATACACTGATGTCATAGCTGTACATTAAAAATAAAAAAATGCAGAGTTAAGAGTCAAAAAAAGTAAATATATTTTTAAAACTTTCTAAGTAACATTGCCATTCCATGTTCTATTAATAAGTCAACAACACTATCAATTAGTCATTGCCCAAGGAAATACTGGGATGCCCTATGGAGGCAACTTCCTGTTCATGTATAGCTGATCCTAACCCCAAAATAGCTGTTTCTTTATGATTTGAATTGTCTGTCATTTCCTATAGCATCAATTATTTTTCCATTTTGCTTAATCTTACTGCCATTGGTAATTTGTCAGATCCTATGTATTCAGACATAAGTGGTTGCATGTTAAAGGGACTGAAGCACATCAGGAAGTTAATTTTTCTTGACAATTACATCATGTCAATTCTAGCATTGGCATATTTTATATTTCCATGATTTTTCTTTATGAGACTGGTACATAATATGCTAAATTGCCTCAGGTCTTGAATATATTTCCTTGATGGTAGTCCCAAGAACTCCATCCCCTGATTAGTGAGTAAGCTCTAATTTTTAGAAACAAATATTCTCTTAATTAAAGGAAACATTTCTGTTATCATTACTTAGCAGTGCCAAGGAGTAGCTCTTGATTTAGGATTGGGGCTTTAAAATGTATTGGCTTATAAATACTATAATTCTATGGTATAAGTACTATAATTCATAGATGTTTAGAGTCACAAAATTTCCCTATTCTATAGCATTTAGCTTCTAGTTTATCCAAATTCCCATAGTTTTTAGTGTCTATTCTATGAGTCCCTCTGAGTCTCATTTTAAAATATGCATCTGAAAGAAACCTAATTAACATACTAAATTCACCTAGCCACATGCCATGTTTACACCATATATCATTTTCCTGAAAATAGCAAAGTGATAAGAAAACTACATTCAAATAACAGTTTGGCAATTTATTTAAAGATATAAAAATAAGGCTGTTGCTTTTTACCTGAAACAGAAAAGGGACATGAATGTGAGTAATTTAATTTAAAAAATTACTCTTAGTCTCTGTTCTAGTTTTCAAGGATTGCCACAACAAATTACTATGTACTGTTATTGCTTAAAACAACGGGCATTTTCTCTCACCATCCTGGAGGCCAAACGTACAAAATGAAGGGGCCAGCCAGGTCATGTCCCTCTGAAGGCTCCAGCGGAGCATCTTCCCTTGCCTCTGTCTAACTCAGAGGGCTCCCAGGAACCCCTGCCTTGCTCGGCTCACAACTGTGTTATGCTAATCTCTGCCTCCATCTTCCCCTGGGCTTCTCTCTCTGTGTCTATCTCTGAATCTTCCTGAATTTTCTCTTATAAAGACACCCACCATTGGACTTAGACACCATCCTAATCCAGTAGGACCTCTTCTTAACTATAGACCTGCACAAAGATTATATCCAATTAAAATCACATTCTGAAGTTCTGGGGGTGGTTGCTACTCTAACCATTATAATCTCCATTTATAAAGTAGAAGAAAATATAAGGAAAAAATCAAGCAAATGAACCTTATAGACAAAATATTTTAAAAGCTAATAAAAACTCGATCATCTAACTTTTCATTAAATCCTTGTAATAATATCACACCTGCCCCCACCAAATGTGTCCAAACTACCCATTGTATCACATAAATTAAAAAAAAAAAAGAATAACATCCATTCCCTGATATTCCCACAAACTTGATCACTGCAAACCAATTTCTTACAGGACTAGTGGTAAAAAGGAATCTATAATTAGAGCTGATTACCAACTCATTTCTAAGAGAATATGAGCACAAATCACATCAGGTTTTTATTCCTGTTTACCTCATTCATTTGTAAATAGATTGATCTATAATTCATTTTCCAAATCAGAAAGTGGAATTGAACTCCATTAAGAATTACACGGAAACAATAGGCATAAAGGAAGGCAGACATATATTCCCTCTACCAATAATTGCTCCTCATTAACTAGGCCTTTATTCCTATGTTTCCAGTTAGTCACTAAATGAAATATATGCGGGAATACACATTCCTCGCTTTTTATACTTTCTACTGTGTCTTTTAGACTTATACCAGCCATGAAGGATGAAACGCATTACGTTTTCAAACCCTCTTTGAGTGTTCGCTTCACCATTTGGTCTATCTGAAACCTGGCTGCAAACCTCTCCAGGGTAGCTTTTTACAACATATTTCCTACTAAGGAGCCTGAGGTTGAGGTAGGTGTTTCTCTTTTTCTTCATTTCCACTTGTGAACTACTTTTCACTCAAATATGCCATTGCCTTCATAAAAACCATAACTTCACACTATACCTGTGAGACATCCCATGCCTTTGTGGTTATTTAATAACTTCCAACTCATTCCCCCTCCTTTCCTGAAAATGTTAATATCTAGCACTATTTTTGCTGTTGTTTTAGTAGCCAAAATTTTCAACTGTATCATTCAGCCAACACTTTATTATTAAATCAATATTGGGTCATTTGGTTCCTTGGTTTACCACTTCTAACAATATTTATCTCCACCCTTCCATATGATACAGCACTGTTACTCATAATTACCTCAGTCTTAATCACCCACATACAAATCACTAACTCCTATCTTTCTAGGTTACTGTTCAGTCATCTCCTCATTCTTCCTGTATCATCAGTGCATTCATTTCCTCTGAATTATTTTATCACCATAATAAAATAGTAAATATTCTGTAACGTTTCTCATCTAGAGAAGAAAAACAACCCTTTAATTCACATAGTCCTTTCCCTTTCCTCTTTCTTTATCTAGTTCACTTTATAGCAAAACTCATTGAATATTTTGTCTATAATTCCTGCCCAATTGCCCTCTCAAGTCGATCCATTATACTTTCATCCTAATAACTCCACTATGTAGGGGAGAGGCAGGAAAGATCTTGTCATTGTAGTCAAGAATTTTCATCTTGTCAATATTTTTGGACTTCTCAGTGGAGCTGAAAAATTGATTTTCCCTCTGAAATGCCTGCTTCAACTCGACATCCTGGACACTATGTGCTCCTATCTGTCCTCCTACTTCAAAGTCAGCTCCACCTCAGTAGCTGAATTATTATTATATTTTTCTTTGCTGAATTATCAGTATTAAGTTGCAAAAAGATTCATACTGTGTCCTTTTCCCTTCACTTTTCGTATTTCCCATCACTCTCCCTAAGTCATCTTTTTTCAATTCCATGACTTTATGTTTCTTATAAATGCTATTGATGAACACATTTTTTTCCTCCAACCTGGATGACATTGCTCCAGACTTGGGTGTCCAAATGCTTACCAATCATCTATCCTTGGAAGCTGAATACACATCCAAAGTTCTTGATTCCATCCTCAAACTTTTTTTTTCTTTCATAGGTCTTCTATTAATCGATAAACACACATTCATTCACCTACTCAGTCTAAATACTTAGAAATCACAGTCGCTACTTTTTCCTATCCCTCTTCATACCACATTCAATTTATTAATGCTATTGACTCTTCTTTAAAAATATACTATAAATCAGACCATCAGTTTACTTTTGTTACATCCTATGTCTAATCACAATCACAGTTCTTGCAAAATACAGTTTTCTTATAGGTCTTTCTTCTTCCACTCTTCTTACCTGAAATCTATCTTTAGCCCAGCATTCACAGTGATCTTATCTTTTTCAAAGGCAAGTAAAATCTAATCTTTCCCCTTGCTCTATCTGCTATATCATACTTAGAAAATGTCAATTCTTTATCTTGACATATATTGGCTGACTCAGTGTAACTACTGCTTACTTCTCTAAACCCATCTCTTACCACTTTTTTGTATGGCTTACATCTCTTCAGACTGACTTTCTTGACCTTTCCTCAAACATGTCTAGTTTTTCTACTGCAGAGTTTTTGCACATTTCTCCCTCTCCCCTGAATGTTCTTTCCCTAGATGTACACATAATTCACCCATAATTATTTTAGCTCTTTACTCAGCCATATCTCAACGAGGTCATCTGAGCCATGGCGTTGTTCCTCCTTCATGTTTTTTAACAAGGTGAGCTCAAGACTGATATACAAATATAAAATATAAAAAAATAACATGTCAAATTAGGGGAAACAAGTCAAATGTCACAAGCAGTTTAAAGGAGAATTCAAATAGCCACAAATAGACACTAGGGAATTCTGAACTGAATTTATAAATAGATGCCAAACCACTCAATACACAAAGCAATAATCAATAATACCTACCAGGTACAGTTAATGTGCATTTTTAAGAAGGCAGAGATGCCCTGACCGGTTTGGCTCAGTGGATAGAGTGTCAGCCTGTGGACTCAAGGCTCTCGGGTTTCATTCTGGTCAAGGGCATGTACCTTGGTTGTGGGCACATCCCCAGTAGGGGGTGTGCAGGAGGCAGTTGATCGATATTTTAATCACCTGTCTCACCCATTAGAAAACAAGATCCATGAGAGCATAAAATATAAAAATTTCCTGGCACATAGTGGATGCTATGATTGGTTGAAAGTTGAGGGAATGTATTTTATAATAGATCTTACATTTTTTAAAAAAGGGTAAATCATGACTCATCAAAATATAAATTTAATATATGTCAAATATTTTATTTAACTCTTCAGTTAGCCAGTTAAAACTAGTCCAAAGAAGAATTCAGCATAAACATACATAGGAAATCAGGAATGCTGAAATGAATTGATTATGGATGCAAAACTGGCTTGAAGGGATAAATCATACCTCAATTAGAACACATTCATTTGTATTTCTATGGCAAGGAATAATTGGTGCTACTATCACTTTTCGACAAGTTATAGAGTTTTAAAATACTCCAAATATAAATTAAGGGTTCAGGTAACCAGAAATACTAGACAGGACACCTGGTGATGCTCTAGTTAATTTCAAAATCTTTCATAATTTTTCTAACATGGACTATTAAGAAGAACATTAGCATAATGTTCCTATATGTAGGAACATACCTAAACTCTGAATGTTAGTTCTCCACCTAATTCTTTATATTTCCGTTATTGAGTATCAATTATCAGAAAATATATAACCAAGTCATAATTAAAAAAAAAAAAGTGATTATTTTTTACCATTTATCTTCCTTCCCCCCCTTTAATCCTTTCATGAGGATATGCTTTGATGAAAGAGAGAGAGAGAGAGAGAGAGAGAGAGAGAGAGAGAGAGAGAGAGAGATCAGTCAGTTGCCTACCATTTGTTCCCTGACCAGAGATCCAACCCACAACCTATGTGTACTGGAAAATGTTCCAACCAATTGAGCAACCTGGCCAGGGCAATCTTGCATTTTTAATGTATGTTTTGCTAATTATTTAAGCGGTTTTCATTTTCAGGGTAATTAAATCAAGTGTTCTAGTTTGGATCTCAGAGAGACCAATCAGCTTTTCTCTCTTTTTAGTTATATCAATCCCTTAAGTGAGTTTTCTCTCTGTCTTATATAGTAAACTCTTGGCCACAAAGTATTATGGCAGATGACTTCCATTTTTAGCATGGATCCATATTCATTGCATATTATAGCTAAGGATATAATGTGATATACTGATACAGAATTCTGGAAGTGGCTTATTTGAGCACCAAAATCTTAATTCTAATAAAAAGTGTAGACCATCCATTCCAAAGATTTATATGTAACACAATCAAGAGAAGGTTTGGTTAAACCTTCATGAATTTGAAAAAATAAATTTATTATATGCTTGACTGTCCAAAGGTATAATTACCTATAGAGAACTTCTCGTTAAGTCTGCTAATTCTCTCTAGTGTATATTGCAAGTGTCTGGTGATAACTCTTGTCTATTCTGGATACTGATTTGGCTCTCATGCTATTTTTTTGCCTCACATGGTCTGACTGAGCTGTCAACATATTATTTTAGAACCTTCTTGCTGTGTCTTAGACTTTATTTCTGCATTGAGTCAAAGTAGATCTTTTGTGCACCGAATCTTTATAACCTATAATGGCTGTTTGATGACATAAATATGCCTCTAAATGTGGATACTATTAGAGTCTTCTCTTCTATTAACTCCATTCTTTAGCTAGACTGCCTCTATTCTCTTAGCCAACTGCTGTAATGCTAAGGGTCTAAAACACTAGATGAGAAGAATATCTTCCTGATTGGAGTCCAGATGAAAATTGATATAATAATATAAGAGTTCTGTCAAACCATTTTTTATATCACCATTATACATGTCCCAACCAACAGCAGTAGTTCAAACACATTACAATTAAAATATTTTATACTCAATATAGTATCAATTATACTATTGTGGTTACAAAGTACTGGTCACTAACAAAAATTACAAAGAGAGCACCAAGTATCTTATAAATCATATTTGAAATATTACAACCTCAGAACTGTCCTGCAAATTTGAGTTTTCCAGGACCATGAGAATTTGTACAGTTTTCAGTCATCTCTCCATATCCCTTTAATTTGCTTTTTCACATCTCTTACATATTGCAAAGAACATTAATAACAGATTTTTCTTAACCTCAGATCTGTTAAACACTGATTTTAATCAATAATTTGATGTGAAATTAAGCCATGCAGAGATAAGATGTGTCATGATTGGATTATAATATGATAATAACTGATATAGGCCAAGGGAAAGCATTTTAGCATTGGAATATGATATCTATAAGCCAGTGAGAAAATTCATGTATAGTGAGAGTTAGCAATAAACAGTACTTGGGTATTGACTTATTTGTGTGTGAATGCATGTATATGTATGTTGAGGGGGGTACATGTACACACATGTGCTCATACTATTCTTTGACTGTCTTCTCTTATACCCTTTAGTCATCATCTAATAAAATCCTCAGCAGTTCCAATACATTTACATAAGTACATATTGATTTAATTTTCTCTATTCTAATCGATAATGCTTTTCACAAATATGCATCGATGTATAAATATATGGATGTATAGGTATCATTATATGTATACTAGAGGCTCAGTGCACAAAAATTTGTGCACGGGGAGAGGGTCCCTCAGCCCAGCCTGCACCTTCTTGCAGTCCGGGAGCCCTTAGGAGATGTCAGTCAGTCATCCTTAGTGCTGCCAATGTGGCAGGAGAGGCTCTGCCACCGCCACTGCACTAACCAACCATGAGCCTGGCTTCTGCCTGAGTGGTGCTAGCTCTGTGGGAGCACACTGACCACCAGGGGGGCAGCTCTTGTCTTGAGCATCTGCCCCCTGGTGGTCAATGCATGTCATAGCGACCGGTAGTTCCGCTGTTCAGTCGATTTGCATATTAGCCTTTAATATATAGATAAAGATATATTGGTTTCATCAGAGTTTCTAAAAGCGATTTTTCCAATAACAATTGATCTAACACTCTTGGAAGTTATCTGGAGGATGTTTAATAATAAAGTCAGGTCTGTGCACATCACAGAGCATCTGATTTTAATGGAATAGTTCTCAGCATTTTAGTGTTTCCTGAGTCTTCCACTAGGTTTATTTTTTCTTTTACATTTTAAGTTTGAGTCATAACAGTAAGTATTAAAAATAATAGCATCTGATAGATACAAGATGCTCTGTAAGTACAAACACCATGATGATGAAATAGCAATTTCTCCAGGAAGACTTGGCTTACATTATCTCTGAGATGTCATTTTACATATAAATGCTTGCCTGTGGGCCTGTGACCCTCAGGGGAGAAAGCTCTTTGGAGTATAGAATCTGGGCTTTTACATCTACTTCCTTAGTTCTTATCATGTTTCCTACTATATTTTCTGCCTACTATATTCTTTGAATATAGTGCTTTATCTATATTCTCTGAATGAACAAAAAAAAATCACATAAGAGAATAGGTGAAAATAATTTGCCTAAAAAAATCAGCCTTACAATCAAGACAAGATGTGAACAACCATTAGAATTGATAAATACAGACCATCTAAATATTCTGGCTGACAATTATTTGAACAAAGGAAAAGAAAATACTCATAATTAAAATTAATGGAAATGGAATAGGTACATAGGAGTAAGGGTTGAAGGTATTTCCTAATTCAGAATGAAATATGACATTTTCAGATCAACTTCATTAAATATGTTCCATGTAAGGTGTGTATACTTTGTGGGATTGAAGAGCTCTGGTATATATTAAAGACAAAGCAAGATAAAGGCATTTCAAGAAAGCAAACAAGAAGTGTACAATAATCAGTGGGCTACAGAAAATGTGGACTTTGGAAAGACAGTATAGCTCAGTAGTAACTGAGTTGGTTCTTTACTTTGTCATAACATCTACTGATTTGTTTATTAAGGAGATTGTTAAACACATGTGTTTTTATCTTAGAGAAATTAGTGAAAAGATTATAGTACCATTACTTGAGGAAATACATGTTGGGAGTAGGAAACCAAGTATGTACATTGTTAATTTGATGTAGTAAATTTTAATTTTCTAAGTAGAATCTAAACATGATGCTACAAAGTTTCTGAACTATAGTATTCTGCTCTGAGCTATGATAACAGATTTTTATAAGAACAGCTGTTATGGACCTAGAATTATTCATATGTATTTTTTTTTGTTCTTTTATGTCTTTATATATCTTTTGTGTTATATGCCTATCTCAACATCTTCCTTTTATGTGTGCACATAAGTGTGCTGTGTATGTGTGTGTGCCTAAACACATACAAAAGGCCACAGGACATATTTGAATATACATATCTATGTTTATACATTCAATAAAGTATTTATTTCATCTGTAATATGTTCCGGGAATGAGATGAAGACACAAAGGGAAATAAGATACAGTCTGGTTTCATGGAGCTAGGTGTCAGTGTGGGAGAATGAATGTATTAAATGGAATTAGAGCATGAAGTAAACAAGCTTTGATAAAAATTTATCTGAATATTGATTTATTGAAGTCTAGGAAAAGGAATGCTGCAGGGTATTTATTAATGGGAGTCAAGAAAAGTTTCCCCAACATCCATGTACAAGACTGCAGTGCCTAAGAAACAGAAAGGACATACAGGACATAAGGAGAAAGGAGGCAATGTCAGATAAGACACCTTTAAAAAGGCGTGAGAGTGAACCAAGTTTGAGGACTTCCCTGCAGAACAATATGACTACTTACTTACAGACACATACATTTAAATATATGCATGCATATTGTTGTTTTTTCCCCTCCGATTTTGGATATACACCTTTATTTCCTTCCCCTAGTTGTAGGAGGAAAAATAACGCCATAGTTTTCAAGGACACCCAGAAGAAAGCTGGCTACTACTTTCACAACGCGATAAAGCAACAGAGCAATGCAATTTAATCCAACAGCCACAGGATACTCTACTCCCCTTCCTTACTCCATAAAACATGCCACCTATGGCCTAACCGGTTTGGCTCAGTGGATAGAGCATTGACCTGCAGATTGAAGGGTCCCAGGTTCGATTCCAGTCAAGGGCATGTACCTTGGTTGTGGGCACATCCCCAGTGGGGAGTGTGCAGGAGGCAGCTGATCGATGCTTCTAACTCTCTGTCCCTCTCCCTTCCTCTCTGTAAAAAATCAATAAAATATATTTTTAAAAAATTAAAAAAGTCACCTATTTGCAAAGGAAACATTTTACTTTCAAACTGGCATTCTAAATTGCTCTCATAAAATGGAAGTGCTGCCTGCTCGAATTCTATTAAGTAATTAATAGAATTCAATTAATTAATTAATTTATGATGGCCACAGTTGTGTTTCCTTAATTTTCTTTCTTTAAAAAAAATTCATGACAGGGGGCATCAAATTGAATGGAATCATGACTTACCGATTTCCGCATTATTCAGAAAAGCGCTTTGTTATTTTGTTCTAAATACCTTATAAAGCATTTACAACTCCAATGATACCCGAGGTCATGTGAATCACTGCAGGCTATTTTTGACTGGGATTCTTTTCACTACGTCTGGCAGTAAAGAATATAGCACTGAAGCTCACACCTCACCAGTGTAATTTGGAGTGTTAATTGGAAAGGGCCTAGCCGACCCTGTGATTTCTACTAAGAACTGGTGACAAGCTGTCCCATCCTTCCTTCTGACATCTGTGGACAGAATAAAAGTGAGGGGCATAGGCGATTGGACTGTAAAGGAAATAGATACATGGAAAAGGAGACAAGAGAAATGCACAGAGAAAGCTGGGATTGCTTGATGAAAATAAATGAACACAAATTATATCACTTCTGAAAGTTTAAGCAAAGGATCTAAGAACGGTTGGCATGATGCGGTTTCTATTCAGGATGTCTTTAAAGTGAAGAAAGGAAACTTCTAGAAAAGCCAGGCAACACAAAAGGAAGGGAACTCTTAAATTCTCAGCAGGAAGTCTGAGGGAATAAAAAAGGCACCACATTTCAGATTGCAAAATACTGATCTGTATTCTGCAAATAATAGCTCACACTTATTAAATGACTATAAATGTTTGCAAATATTAACAATTTAAATCTCTCAAAATCTTCTGAAGTGGATTACAATTATCACTCTCATTCTCCAGGAAAATAATAAATAAATAAAACAAACAAACAAAAAAACCACAAGGGGCAAGCAAATTTAATTCCCTCATTGGCTTGAGGGTCCGCCTGAGATTGATTACCGTGAAGGATCACTATTAGTTTTCTAAAACAAGAAGAGAAAAGCTTTTTATAAAACAAATATGTATTTTAATGATCTCTTCCTTTAGTGAAACTGGGATTGAATTAAAATGGACTTGGGAAGTGCCAGCAATTTGAATGCTGACTAAACTTTTGACAGCTAGATGCAGTAGAAGGCACAGAGGTTGATGAATTACAGATGCTGAGAGTTTGCGTTCAGTAAACTGAAAATTACTATCAATGCTTCCGTGGTAGAGTTTAGGCCCTTAATGTCAATGAAAAGCATCTTCACCACCATCTGGTGACAATGAGGTCCTTTCACGGAGTCGTGAGAAAAGCATTTCAGAGGATCCACACACGGGAGGATAAGGTGCAGTGGTAATATTTACTGGGATGGAAAAAAAGCCTAGCCCAAGTTCCTGGTGCCCACTGGGGAAGAAGCCTAGCATTGTCTTCATCAAGCCCAGGAGAAGATCAAAGCCCAGAAACTGGGTGCCATTAGTTCAGTCCATGCCAAAGCTTAGTCGAGTTCTGTCTCTGTCCAGTCAGCTGGCTTAATCTCTGTTCCCAGCTGTGCATTGGCTGGTGCAGCATCACCAGGCTGATGCTTGGAGTTTGCCTGTCTGGGAGTCTGTTCCCAGGCCAGGCCCATGTGGCTGCTGGCCCCACAAGGGGGCTACAGAGAGAGAAGGTACAAATGAACAGGCCAAAGCTTGTTACCAAGCCAGAGGCCTCTGATAGGCTCTGATTATATTATCTCTAGTTTGGGAAAGCCCAAACTTACTTTCAAACTAACCAATCAATTTCCTAATCCTTCATGAGCTTGTGTTTGGGTCTTCCCCCTCTAACCAATCCTGTCTTTTTCCCAGATTAGACACCTCCGCTTTATGGTGTCATCTTGGCTCCTACTGCACATGCATCAAGGTAGAAGGAACTTCACCTGCACCACCTAAGCTTCTGCTGGGGATGTGCCCAGCAGAGGAATTTCCACCTTGCTGTTCATCCCCGGCCTTGGTAATTCTGGCTAATAGCCAATAACAGATTTCCTCTGCCTGCTTCAGGGATTAGGTTCCCAGGGAAGGAGAATGCAGTGGTTTCCCAGGAGCCTATGAATGCTGCAACTTCCAGTGAAGTAGACTCAATGTCTGATTCAGCTCCCCAGTTTATTATGTTTAAAGTCTGATTCCCCGGCTCCCTTCATCCTATTAAAGAGAAAAATGCAAATTAACCATCCCTGTGCTGTGTTCAAGCCATGCCCACCAGCTAATGAGGAGTGAGTATGCAAATTAACATGACAAAGATGGCAGGTAATTTGCATACACAGAACAGAGTGGGAGAGCCAGCAGCTTGGGGGGACCTGGCTTCCTCAGTCAGGGAGCACCAGGAATTCTGGGAATAGTTTTAGTTGCAGCCCCAGGACCAGAAGCGGAAGCCCAGAGGGCAGGGAGCACCAGGAATGCTGGGAATCATAGTTCTGATGGCAGACGGATCTCCTAGACACTAGAGCAAAGTGAGCCTGTAGCAAGTTACTGTTGTGTTTGGGGATGGAGGGAAAGCAAAGGTGAGAGACATAAATAAAATTAGAGTGTCTTAGGAAAAATTAAAGGGAAGCTATCCTAAAACTTCCAGAATATCTCCACCAATGAAGCAAAGAGGAAAAAAAATGCCTTTATTATTCTGTGAGCAACAAACCAAACTGGGTTGGGGGTCTCAGACAATTTGCTCATATGATTGCAAAGATAGACAGAAACTCCCAGATTGGAGAGGTCTCTCCTGAGGACTCCCAGATTGGAGAGGGTGCCAGACCGGCTGAGGGGACCCCCCTCCACCATCACCTCATCACTCCCAGTGCATGAATCTTCGTGCACTGGCCCCCAGTTTATTTATAACTTGTTTATATAAACATAAGCTCCTAGAATCCATGTATTTGATGTTTGAATGCTCAGGACAAAAGCCCCACCTGAGGATTATCTAGTCTAGCCAGGAGACCTTAGGTGGGTGACATTCACTACTAGTATCATCCAGAGCGATACTTTCCACCTCTGGAATGGTCTCTTTCAAATTAATTCTTCATTACTTTCCACTTGATAGCAGTATCTCTAAAACTGTTAATATTGGAGACACTTCTGCTTTGGGTAAAAAATTCTTCTGGATCAATATATTCACCTTATCATGTCATAAAATATTGGATATTTGTGTTTTGTAAAATTCTCTTTAATTAGTAGTTAATATTGTTGCAAAAATAACCATTTGTAGAGCAGGAAATATTGAATTATTTAAAGTGTAAAAGGAAAATGGAGACCTACCTATCACTTGTTGTAATACTTTAAGCAAAAATAAATAAATAAATAAATAAATAAATAAACTGCTAAAAGGTATTTTTTTAATGGCAGAACATTTGTTGTTTAACAACTACTCATAATTTATATGGAAAGGTGGACTGAAACAATGCACTCTTGTATTTTCAAAATCCTCAATGTTTACTTAAGCCATCCATAGTTAACTTAAAAAAAAGTTTGCAATTTTTGGTATTATTTATTATCATAACATTAAAAGACAAATGAGGAATGTGATAACAAAGTTACATAAAATTTTATCATCTATTGCATAAAATTACTGAGGATTTAAGTTTTTGATTAAAGTAGCCATATTCTCCTCTCTCTTCTGGATTATAGCTTTTGAAGTGCAATCATTTTATACTTTATCCTATAAATGAGGGAACAGTGCTTTAAGGAAATGGAACAGAAAGATTCCTAAATAGGGTTGTTTTATTTCCTGGGTTCGTGCACCTTCTATTTACTTCCCTAGTGAACACTTATCTCACTCATAGAAGAACTGTGTAAGGATGGAAAGTTTACTCCATATAAAGACATGGCATACACAAGGAGAGATAAATATTTAGAATACCTGCTCTGAAACATGAAAAAAAGAAATTGAAAATATTTTTCTTGTAAGACCTCTATCAATACTGACTACTAAATAGATTGAGAACATTATTCCTGCTCCTGGTCTTAAATTTTTATAGTTGTTCCTAAAATGTTCAGGAAGCCTACCTTAATAACGGATTGAGCAGAATGATTTATGTACGGGCTCATTTCCATATGCTTGATAGATGTTTTATTCACTTAATGATCACTGGCAAGTAGCAGCTACTATAAGAAGTGAAGTGTAACTAACACGACTTTGTAGTTCTTCTACTGCAAAACACAATTTGTGAGCTTTTTTAAAAAAGACATAAAGCCTTTTAAAAAAACAGCTTTTATATTTTCCATAAACTAAGCATTTTAACCTGAGATCATATGTCAAAATACTTGACTGCTGTGTTTTCAGACAATATGAATACAAGCCAGGATGGATAATATATTATGGATGGATAATATACTAAACTACATATAATTAATAAAGAAAATCTGCAACAAAAATAGGAACATTTTTCCCAAATTACTTACATAAATTAATGTTCTTTCCAAGAAACTGACATTAATATTGAATACAAGTTACATTCACTGTGTACTACATATTACATGTTATTTTCAGGTGCTGTCTCATTTATTTTAAATGTCCTATTAATACATTTGCTATTTTTATTCAGAGGATATAAATCTGTGCATCTGTAGATCCAAGTTGCCTACTAGATATTATTCTCTAATTCAGCAATTCAAGGACTTTTGTCACATGTACTCCTACTTCAGTGATTTAAGGTGAGGATGGTGAGGAAGGGAGGTGCTTGACATTGTTTTCAAGTTGATAGAGGTCACCATGACAGCACAATTGGTTATGTGGCTCTTGATGTCTCAATATTCTCATCTGGGTACAGAGGAGGTTGGATTAGCTGATCTCAAAGGACTCTTACATCTCATAAATTATACAGTTCCATAAACTCTGAACATTAAATGAAATACTCCACAAATTTAAAACAGAAAAGCGGTTTACAATGGCTGACATTACCTTCAAAAACTTATTACATCCATTTTAAAACTATGCTCTAGGAATTACATAGATATAAATTTGGTACAAAATGTCTGAGTATTGGGCCCCTGAACACAAGGCCAAGGCTACTTCCTGCTTTCAGTGTGCATCTTAACTATGTCAGACATGGTTATATATCAGTACGATGGCCATTTAAAATTTCACTAATATAAAAACAATCAACTTCTCTATGTAGTGTCCATTTCCAAGGTAAGGAGGGAGTTTTTGGAGATGCTGATTTTATACATTGTAAAAATTGATATAACCCTAAAAAACTGGGAAGGTTAAGATTTTCACTAATGTTATCATTCATAATTATTTTAAACTTCCAGATATCAGAGAATGCCTTTGCAGTTAAAAATAACTTTGATCCGAATAATCTGTTGTTAAAACTCTATCTATAAACTAGCTTTTAATGTTTTTATCTGACAAAAAGCTTTCTTTGACACAAAAGCCCAATATGACAATAGAAAAAATTAGTAATGAGAAACAGAAGAATTATAAATGATTATCACTTATGTGTTTCTTCATTTCTTGCCACTTCACTAAACTGCAGGAATTATATACACACTAGGAGCCTGGTGCACGAAATTCATGTGCTGGGGGGTGGGGGGGCGGGTGAGTGCACATAGCCCACAGCCTGGCAGGGGTCCCGCTGCTGACGGGACACACAGGGCGCGAAGCACCTGCCACCAGCCTGGCCCAGGGGTGGACACTTCACGCTGGGTGGCTGATGAGCACAAATAGCTGGATGGCAGCGGATACGGCTAGGGTGAGGAGACTGGGAGCCGCCATCTTGTGGCTATGGGTACAGCCATCTTTGTCTTGGAGTGATGGTTAATTTGCATATTACTCTTTTATTAGATAGGATCAGGAGACTATATCGTATTTATTAGAGAGAAGCTAAGAGAGAAGCTCATCTGTAGCAAGTGGGGGAAAAATTAAATATGTTTTTATTGATGTCATAGAGGAAGGGAGAAGGAGAGAGAAACATCAGTGATGAGAAAGAATCATTAATCAGCTGCCTCCTGCACTCCTCCTACTGGGCATCAAGCCTGCAATCCGGGCATGTGTCCTGACTGGGAATCAAAGCCTGACCTCCTAGTTCATAGGTCAGCACTCAACCACTTAGCCACACTGGCTGGGCAGCAAGTGGAAAATTTTGAGTTAGTATTTGAGTGTTTCCTAGTATTACATTTGTAAGAACACAAGGAAAAGCTAATTTTTTTCAGAGAACTTGGAAATATAGGCTCCTGACATTTTCTTCTCATCTTACAAAAAAAAAAAGAAAAGAAAGCGAGATTTCTATTTTTTAGAAAAAGGTATCATTCTGTGAAAGAGACACTCCTAGCATTTTTTGAAAAGTCACAAACAGCCTGTTATTAGAGCTGGAAGATTTAGAAAGAAGTATCAGAAATTACAAACAATAAAGGCAAACTAGCAAGATTGTTATAGCAGTTAATATTACACTTAGCATCAAGTAAAAGAGAGTTTTGCAAAAAGTAGCTTAAATAAGAGTTGATTTCACACATGACAAGAAGCCTGGAGATGGTCTGGGGAGGGAGAAGCTGATTAATGACTTCATCAGAGATTCAGACTCTGTAAACTGTTCCTTAATGGATGAACACTTTGTCTTGTGTGGCAAGATGATGGCTCTACTTCTAGGCATCACATCAGATACCAAGCAGGAAGACATAGGAAGGGTAAATCAAAGGCTGTGAGAGGCAAATCTGTCTCATGTGATCAGGAAATCAAGAGTTCTCCCAGATGCCACACCCAGAAAATGCCCAGTTGTATATCATTACCTTGGGATCCAGAGCTACTAACTACAGCTATTACTAGCTAAGGGGAATGAATGGTGAAACACAGGAGAGTTTTAAAGCAACAAAATGATTCTGTTCAGTATTTTAAGGGTAAACAAAAGAACTTATATGTAGGTAGAGCACAGGAGGTTTTGTCTCAGTACTGAGGGGGCGTGTTTTGAGTCAAGGGGGCGTGGCCACGTCGCCACAGGGGAAAAAAAAACCAAAAAACACAGGGAGCAGGAAAAAAACAACCTCCCTCCGTGTGCCCTCAGTGTAGAAAGGGCTTTCACTGGCGACGGGACTGCCGCTCCAATAAAGGTAAGGAAGGCAATACTCTACCGCCTTTAAACAAGAAGGGGCACAGCTCTCAGCCCCGCAAGTAAGAGAGCTAAAAATCCAAATACAAAAAGAGAAAGAGGGGATAATAGGAAGTAACCCACATACTATACTAACACAGGCTTTAACCACATTAAACTTTTTTCATTTTGATAATCATAGTCTCCCTCTAATATACAAGCACTGGGGAGGTCTTCGGAATCTTCCAACACCCCTTGTCCTGGTCCGATGGCGGGATCCCCTTTCAAGAATATGGAAGGGCCCCAATCCACTATTAACCCAGGGGAGAGGTTTTGCTTGTATCTTCCCAGAAGGTGAGAGATACTCCCTCTGGATTCCAGCGAGAGACATCAAGCCACACACTTTAACAGATGAGTCAGAGGCCAGTCACCCCACCAGTGGTGGAGATGGAGGATCTCTCACTTGAAGAGGAGACATGGCACCGCCAGAGGAGACGTCCCCGAGGCAGAAGGGCTCACCCTATAAGGTGGGGTGATATCAAGGCGCTACAGGAGCAGGCGGCATGAATGGCACTGGAGGAGAATCCTTCAGCAGGGACTCTATTCTTGTTAATGTGTGCTATCATCACTGCCAACAGTACAAGAGCACATGGATAGACTCTATGGACCATGGTGCAACACCCTGGGGTCTTAATGCCTGTGGGGACCAATAGTCTCCAATTCCCTGTCACCCGAGTCTCTAACTGTTCGGTGGGGCTCCCTTGCGATAGGGCCAGACACAGTGAGGTTTCTTGGAATGGAACGTTATTCTGTGATCCTTTCAACCACCAGGTGTTAAAATGGTCAACTACTCTTAACACCTCAGAGGGCAGCTGGGAGGGCAATGTTACTAAACAGACCAGTAAGTCCACCCAGCATTTCTTTCATCCCTGCTTTAGGCTCCCTTTCCTTTTCCTCATAAGCAATGAGAGCTCTTTTGGTTGTACCACCGCAAAAATGTATCTTACTTTGGGTTTCAGCCACCTCACTTGGCGAAACCCCGCTAACCTATTCATTTGGGCTACCCTAGCTGGTATAGCATTCTTCCTCTTCCGCTGTATGTTCACCATTATAGCCCGAATAAAGGCACAGCAGGTCATGATAATACACATCCAACGGGCGCTAATAAAAGGAACGGGGAGATGTAGGTAGAGCACAGGAGGTTTTGTCTCAGTGCTGAGGCTGATGCAATGCTGTGAGCTTACTCCAGCAGTTCAGGTCTTTCTGGCACACCAGGAAGATGGCAATGCCCGCCTGAGCCTCTCCCAGAGCCGCCTACACAGTACCCTGAACTTTCATTGGCTCCCTTAAAATGGTGTTCCATGATTGGCCACCTCCACTATAAATACCAGTGCATTTCCTCAATAAAGTTAGACCTGTGTCACAGAACCTGGTCTCCGGAGTCGTGCATGCAAGTGTCCTAGCCCTAAGGGCTCTGCCGTCCTTACCCCTGGGAAATCCCCTGCTTCACATGCTTTTGTCTATATCCTTAGAAATTCACAGCACAAAAAGAACCTTCATCTAGGCAAAGTAAAATTATTCAGGAAATTGTAGTAATCCCTGGGAGAAATGCAGAATATGAAAAGAAAGTCTAACTATATTACAAATGCATAGAATAACCTCACTGACCTAAGGAATTTTAGCAATGAGTAGAAACTGTGTATAAGTACTGTTTTGTAATTGACAGAATTGCATCAACAGTGGTACAGGTTAATCATTATGACACTTCTATTCATCTGTACCAGATCAAAATAATAAGTAAATACATGGCAAATATATTAGGAGCCAGGTTACTCATAGTTTTAGTAGAAATTTACAGATAAGCCATTGGAGAAGGTAAAATTAGCCACAAGTGATAAATTAGAGTGAGAAACACTGATTAAACTCAGTTTTAGGTTAGTATAGATGAGGATGGTTAAGTATGGAAGGATGCATATATATCTATATGTACCAAAACTAGTGAAAACCCATACATTTACTGTTCTGTTAGCTAAGAGAGCAAAAAATTTGACATCCCAGCAGCAAAGAGTCTGCCATATATCCAGATCTTGCTTTTTAATATCAGTCTTCAATAAAAGGAACCAAAGGTCTTTGAAGTAATGGCTGACTTTAGGTATAGGGCAAGAAATAAGCAATATATTTATTTTGAAGTGTCAGCAATAGGGAAGTGCTAAAAATTACACACAGAAAAAAACAACTGGAATAAAACTATATCAGAGCCAACTGAAAGAGCTCCAAAGAATCAAAGTTGGATTGAATTTGAGCCAAAAACTAAAGTAGTATGGATTATAACTCCAAGTGTGAAATCAATCATATATATATATATATATATATATATATATATATATATATATATATACTGATAATTAATCTATTTAATAAATCTATTTAATAAATTAATACATTGTGGGGAAGAGACTAATTCTTCATGCAGAAGAATTCTAAAATTATATGCTCAAGAATATACACTCACCCCTTTGGTGTGAACTATTTCAGTATGAAGAGGGGGAGAGGGAGTAACCATATAGTGAAAAAACCTGATGAACACAGCCTTAGCTGGGTGATCAAGGACAATATCCATAGTCATAAATCATGCTGGCAGTATGTTCCCTGGATATAGTGTGATGAAAATGGCACATTACATCTGTGGCTTTCCTTCCAAGACATATACAAAGTCTTACCATGAGAAAACCACCAGACAAGTTCCAACTGTATGCCCTTTTACAAAATATCTGGCCAGTACTCCTCAAAACGGTCAAGGTCATCAAAAACAAGGGAGTTAAGAGAAACTGCCATAGTCAGGAGAAGCCAAAAGAGATATGATGACTATATGGAACATGAGATCAAGATCAGTAAAGTATTCTGGCTCCATAAAAATAATTGATATTCTTCTTCAAACCTAATGTACGTGGGACAGATATGTCTATTGAGCCCCCTGAGGCTCCTCATGTGCCTTCTCTTCATTTCCCTCTTCCCTGATGGGCTGAATGTGGCATTGCCTTACTGCTCTCTGTACATCCCATAAAATTCTGAATTCAGATCAGGCTGAGGGAAAAATATCTCCCTATGATATTCATAACCTCTTGCACATTTAGGGCCCTTGGGATTGAAAATGTCAATTCATACAATCAATATTATATTCTCAGAGACAGAGTCTGTGAGTGAGAACTAAATAGGGCTCACTTAAGCACTAAACTGTCTATTCTGTGCAAAGATATACATGATAAATTCATGGACGCATTATATTTGAGCTTTAGTTACTGTTCACCTGCAAATGTGTATTGATACAGATCAAACTTTCTCAGCAAATGGGACAGAAATCTTCAGTGTTGTTATTATTTACTTAACTTTGTTACACTTGTATTCTGTACAAAACAAGGTGTTGTTGTTTTTTCA